>SKCR01045071.1:0-196220 GCA_019454045.1 Zanthoxylum bungeanum
CATTGGTCATTTCATTAGTGTTAGGCAGCACCCTAGTATGTCGGATTCTTGTGGACGGTGGAAGCAATACTGAAATCTTATTCGAAGATACATTCAAGAAGATAAAACTGAAAAATAGGATTTACTTCTAAGCAGTGCACATCTCATTGCTTTTAAGGATAAAAGGCTGGATGCGAAAGACATAATTACTTTACTAATGACTGTAGGTGAGAAGACAATCTGCATTGACATTTTAGTTGTCGATGCACTTTCAGCAATAATGCTATAGTGGGGAGACAATGGATTTATAGCTTGGAAGTTGTGTCCTCCACGCTTCATCAAGTAATAAGGTACGTCAATCCGTCCGTTGTAGGGAAGTTTGATGTTAGAGGGTATCAGCAGACAACCTAATAGTATTATGCTCTCACAGTCTGTCTAGTGAAAAATAAGGAATGAGACAAGATGAATAATATTTATGAGGAAGAGAGACCCTAGAAAATGGCTAAATAACAATACAGGACCAGGTTCTAAAGTAGTTTGTGGATGACAATAACTATCATGCTCCATCCATCGAAGCATTGGAATCTGTACCATTGGAATTGGCATTGCCAGATTGGAAGGTGTAAATTGTGTCAGAATTGGCAAAGTAGGAGAAAGGGGAATTGATGAAATTTCTCATGGCTAACGCAGACGTTTTTGCATAGACGCATGAAGACATGCTTGGGATAAACCCAAATTTGGCTTGCCACATTTTGGCTGTTAATAGGGATGGAAAACTTGTTCAGTAAAGGCAAATGAGGTTTTCTTTGGAGATGAATCAGATAATTTCTGGTGAAATTGATTGATTATTGAAAGTCGGCTTCATACGAGAAGTGAGATACTCGCAGTCAGTCTCCAATATGGTAGTGGTGTAGAAGAAGAATGGAAGCTGAAGAGTATGTGTTGACTATACCGATTTGAACAAAACTTGTCCAAATGACCTTTATCCATTTCCAATTATGGATCAGTTGGTAGATGCAACTACATGGTATAAGAGATTGTCATTCTTGGATGATTACAATAGAAATAATTAAATCTCACTTCATCCGGATTACTAAGAGAATATCACTTTTATTACCCATCGAGATTTGTATTGCTATAAAGGCAATACAGAAAAATTGGTTTTAACCTTACACAATATAAAAGAAAAATTCCGCCATTATTTTGAGGGACACAAGATCATATTGATGACTTCATACCCACTACGATCGATTATTAATAAGCCGAATGTAATTGGACGAGTAGGGAAAATAGTATGAAACTATCTATGTATGATATAGAGTACTAATCTCGAACTTCAAGAAGGTTCAAGTGATGGCGGATTTTCTCCTAGAATATGAGCTAATTATTGAAGATGAAACGCTGCTCTTGACTGATTTGAAAGATAAAGTCTGGAAGTTTTTTATCGTTGGATCGAGTAATCAGTTTAGAGTAGGAATTGGGCTGCATCTTCTAAGTCTGGAAGGATTAGTGATTGAATAAGCAATCTAGTTACTGTTCCCAGTCACAAATAATGAAGCAGAGTATGACGCTTTAATATCATGGATTATGCTTGCGAAAGGCTTATGCGTAAAACGAGTGGATGTTTACAATGATTCGGCCTTAGTAGTTTCAGGATGGCAATGAGATTTTTTGACAAAGAGTGTAGAATAGAGAGCTACTTCAATCATGCCAAGCTTTTGGCCTCATATTTTGAAAGATTCTAGATTCATCAGATTTCCTGAGTACAGAACTTGGAGGCAGATCGTCTAGCATTATTAGCCTCTAGGGCTAACATAATATTGTGGAGAGAAACTTGCATCACAACGCTAGTCGGAACCATCGATCTCTCAAAAAGAGCTAGAAGTTATGAATATAAGTACAAACAATTCCTGGATGAATCTCTATTTATGATACATGCAGAATCAAACAGTTCTTGAAGACCAAAATGAAGCCTATCGGATCCAACATAAGTCATAAATATTATCTAGTGTACAGAGAATTATATTGTAGATCATACTCCGGACCACTACTTAACTGAAAACAAGCACGGGAAATGTTATCAGAGATCCATGAAGGGCAAACGAGAAATCATTCCAAAAGAATAGCAGAAAATACTCTGAGCATGTTATTATTGGCTTACACTCTAGAATGATTTGCAAAATTTTACAAGAAACGTCAAAAGCATGCCTCCAAAATCCATCTACCGAAGGAATCAGATTTGTGCTGTTAATAATAGATTATTTCATTAAATGGTCAGAAGTGGAGGCATATAACAATATTATCGAAAATTACGTGGTCAAGTTCTTAAAGAAATATATCATTACTAGATTTGGTCTTTCACGGACCTTGATCACAGAAAATGGGAAATAGTTTCCGAACGTAATAGTTGATGACTTTTGCAAGGAGAATGTGATTCAACAGAGGTTTTCATCTATGAGCTATCCACAATTGAATGACAAGATAAAAATAACCAGTCAGATCATCTTCAACAACTTGAAGATCGAAAAGGAAGATGAATTGAAGAGCTGCCTAATGTGTTATGGGCATATCAGACTATTGAGAGGAAACTCTCAGGTAATTTCCCGTACTTCTTTGTGTATGGAATGGAAGCTATTTTTCCTATGGAAAGAATTATACCAACATTTAGAAGAAAGCTAGCTCAGATTCCCGAAAATCAAATAATTCATTCCATACAC
This sequence comes from Zanthoxylum bungeanum, assembly GCA_019454045.1. Classification (NCBI taxonomy): domain Eukaryota; kingdom Viridiplantae; phylum Streptophyta; class Magnoliopsida; order Sapindales; family Rutaceae; genus Zanthoxylum; species Zanthoxylum bungeanum. Next base: position 2,697 of record SKCR01045071.1, read on the forward strand.
AAAGGAGTATGAGAAATTACATGTGGGTCTCCTCTCAATATTCTGGTATGCCTATAACACATTGGGCAGCTCTTCGATCCATCTTCAAGTTTCTTCTTCAAGTTGTTGAAGCTGGTCCGATCAGTTATTTTTGCCTGGCCATTCGATTGTGGATAGCTCTGAGATGAAAACCTCTATGGAATCCCATTCTCCTTGCAATTCAAGATGCAGATCTTGAGTTTTTGGATAAAATTCGGGATGTGAGGCTATTCTTCTAGAAGCATACTGGATACACTTGGAAAAACAATATAATAAGAAAGTCCGATATAGAAGATTTTCGCGGAGGTGATTTGGTATTCTGAGAAGCTTTGGATATTAAAAGAGAACCGAACACTGAGAAATTTACGGACACTTGTCATGGTGCCACTAAATGCACATTACTAGTAGACGAGAGAAGTTAGAATGATCCTTGAAAGAAACTCTATCTCTATAGGAACTCGGACATAATCCGGAGTGACGTCACTCCGAAGCCAATCAAATCCGAGATTCATTTACTCCGAGATAGGATCGGTTCGAAGTACGCTCTTTCCTTCATCACCCCACTCCAGAAAGATTCTAGTCCAGAATATGTGAATTAGCTGAGAAGATAACATAGGCACTCTGACCCCTATGTCAGTACTCCGAAGTACATGAGATCATGTACCATAATCCTAAGATAATGAAATTTAATGACAATCTACTTAACTTAACATGTAAGCTTATTTTAGCATGCATAATAATAGTTGTAATTGCACATAATACTATATTTCAGCATATCTTATGACAAGTGTACTTCATGCATCATAAAGAAGTTTAGTGATGGACAAATGTCAATATGAGAAATGAAACCTCCACAGCTCCACTCACGATGGAAACACGAGGCTATATAAGCCAGTGAAAAATTAGAAAGAATGATTCTGAACTCTAAATTCAAAATTTCAAATAAAAAGAAAAATTAACTTAAACATTAAGTTGAGGATATCAATTACAAATGAGGAAGACTCTAACCACAACAAAAGCGTCTGTACAGGCATACCTTATTGGATTTAAGAAGAGAAGCCCAACTCTCAATGGACTATATGGAATTAAGCCCAAGGTGTATGCATCGCATTTTCGCATGTGAAACCCGATAATGAGTCTCAGTTGGAGGCACTACCTTTTTAGCTAAGGATATTGCGGGAAACGGAGGTCGGAAGGGGAAATTTAGAATAAGTACGTCATCAAGTTCATTTCACAAGTTCACTGTCTTCGTTAGTGCTGCGTTCGTTACTTCGTTCGAACTTCAGGCAGATTGCGGACGTTCGTGTAGCGTTCGAATGGGCGTTCGAACGGAGTCGGTATTTCTGGTTTTGCTGCTACCCTCGCACCCCAGCCCAATTAGCCCCCCAAAGCCCATAAAACACATCCCAATTAATAAAACACATTTAAAACATATGGGAAATTAAATTAAATATTAAATAAAATATTTAAACCATTTACCAATTAAATAAACCATAATCATGCCTAATAAAGACAAATCAAATATATTAACTTCCTAACTAAACAAATCACATACTAAATTAAAAAGATGTCATGCCTAATTAAAATCAATCATAACAAATTAAAGATATTGACTTCCTAATCTAAACAAATTTTGTCCCCCATCAAATCCCTTGCTTTCCTTGTCTAACACCAAATCATATCTCTCTTTAATGCCAAAATCCCTTCCTTGTGAGACAAGGTAGAGCCATAGCCATTCTCTATATAAACAACCCCTAACCAAGACATGCATCCTCTAGCTCATACAGATAACTCACACAAAAATCACAACACAAAGAGCTTTAGCCACTCACGGCAATAGCAACAAGAAGAACACAAACCATTCCCCTCATCTCCTCCACTCCATAATCGAAAACAACACCCCCTAAACCTCTACCCATCACCGAAAATCTCCCCCATACAGCAGCCCACCATCATCGAAAATATACCTCCAAAAAGCAGCCCAAACACACCCCAAACAGCCCTTGAAACACGCCTGGACAACAGCCCAAACCACTCCCAAAACAGTCCCTAAAATCCCTTAAAACAGTAACATAAACTGCACTTATAATCCTTGAAATAACCACACAAAACTACACTAAAAAACCACGAAAAACACTCGAAACAGTTCGTTGAAACGTCAAAACAGGTGACCTGAACAGTGAGTAGCAAAGCAGAGACCGAACAACAGCAGAACGGAGACCGAACAACAGCAGAACGGAGACCGAACGACAAGCAAAACAGCAAAACAGTGAGCTAGGACACTAAACCAGTGAACTAGAGAAGTTGAGGAGCTGTACCCTTTCCGACGTCCGTGAAACGCAAGCCCGAAAGTTGGCAAAAAGGTTAGACCTGAGGGTATTTTTCACACTCGTTTTTTTTTGTTTTTTTATTTGTATTATCTATTGAGTATTGCTTGCATGATTGTCATGTTGAAATGCATGTTGTGGCCCTTGAGTAGATAAATATGCATGAATTATGAGATGTTGTATGTTGTGGCTTTGGAATAAAATGAGAGATGTGTCAGCTCTCGCGGTATATCGGATGGAAACCCGGACATAAATTTCATAGCCGATTCCGAATGGACGGTAGTATGATCTGTACTCGGGATACAACTCCACGTACCGCTTGAGTAAATGGCACCCTCTTTTGTTTTGTGTTGCTTTGGTTTATTTATTTTTTCGTCACTTGAATTCTGCATGTTGCTTATTTATGCATGATTCAATCGAGCGCATGGGCTTAGTAAGTGGAATGAAAGATCCCCTACGGGGAGGGGTTAAAGCCCTTTACCACGATGCTTTGCCGCGCCGGTTGATGTGTGTTCGGTTGAATGCAAGATACGTTCAATCGGGCATACTAAGTTTGATATTATTGCTTTTAATTCTTTGTATGCATGATTCAATTGAGCGCATGGGCTTAGTAAGTGCAATGAAAGATCCCCTATGGGGAGGGGTTAAAGCCCTTTACCACGATGCTTTGCTGCGCCGGTTAATGTGTGTTCGGTTGAATGCAAGATACGTTCAATCGGGCATACTAAGTCTGATATTATTGTTTTTTAATTCTTTGTATGCGTGATTCAATCGAGCACATGGGCTTAGTAAGTGCAATGAAAGATCCCATATGGGGAGGGGTTAAAGCCCTTTACCACGATGCTCTGCCGCGTCGGTTGATGTGTGTTCGGTTGAATGCACGATACGTTTAATCGGACATACTGAGCTTGACATTGTTGCTTTTAATTCTTTGTATGCATGATTCAATTGAGCGCATGGGCTTAGTAAGTGCAATGAAAGATCCCCTATGGGGAGGGGTTAAAGCCCTTTACCACGATGCTTTGCTGCGCCGGTTAATGTGTGTTCGGTTGAATGCAAGATACGTTCAATCGGGCATACTAAGTCTGATATTATTGTTTTTTAATTCTTTGTATGCGTGATTCAATCGAGCACATGGGCTTAGTAAGTGCAATGAAAGATCCCATATGGGGAGGGGTTAAAGCCCTTTACCACGATGCTCTGCCGCGTCGGTTGATGTGTGTTCGGTTGAATGCACGATACGTTTAATCGGACATACTGAGCTTGACATTGTTGTCTTTATTCTTTGTGTTGCATGCATCAGGTCTGGTTCCGTTCGAACGCGTTCTCGAACGCTACACGAACGCGAACCTTCTGTTTACCGTTCGAACTCGTTCTCGAACGCTATGCGAACGCACACGCACTTTCTTAGTCTTATCATGCATCAGGTCTGGTTCCGTTCGAACGCGTTCTCGAACGCTACACGAACGCGGACCTTCTGTTTACCGTTCGAACGCGTTTTCAAACGCTACGCGAACGCGCACCCACTGAACTGAGTCATTTTCATCAGATTTCATACATAGTTTTCCTAGTAGCTATCCCCACATGTATGAATACAATGTGTTTAATGTATTACAATTCATATACCTATGTCATGATAACATTTGAGTATTATTTCTCGTGGTATATCGGATGGAAACCGAGACATAAATTCCGTAGCCGATTCCGAATGTACGGTAGTACGGTCTGTACTTGGGATACAATTCCACGTACCACTTGAGAAGGTGCTCACATGTGTGCTTGTGTGGTTAGTATGTGTGCTTGTGTTTTCTTGAATACAATATGCCAATGAAGTTGTATGTTTGTCGCTCATTTGATGTACTTCCAAGCATGCAATCTTAGATGTGAAATATATGTGTAAGTTTTATTTTGTACATGTGAATTTAGAAGCATGATACTCTTGGAAATAAGTGCTACTTAAGCCTGATTAAATTATTACATAAATCCTTTCATTACAAGTGGCATAAGTAAGGGACCATTCCGAACCCAACGGTTTGAGGTCTTCCCTTGCGAGGGGTGAGTGCGGCCTTAAATCTCATTTTCCCGGTTCATACCGGGTGGCGACTCCATTATTCTCCGGTTTAGTCCCCCGTGGCTACTCCGTACTCCCGACCGGGCCGCGAGCCCGGGACAGCATGCGTCGCCCAGTTTCCATGTCCCACAGTCTGGTGACTCTACTGGGGATAGAGAATCGGCCCGAAATATTGTCTTGTGATGTTTGGATTTATGTTTTAATTGACCGTGTCTATAGTGGATAAAGTGGGGGTTTAATCAAAGGCATTTTGAGGCTAGGTAATGGTTTGGTGTCTTCCTTCATTCACTACCTTTCTAGAAGGAAAAGCTGTGAAGGCACCTATATAGCCATCTACCCGTAGCCTATTGTGATGGACTAATTTGGAGGACTCGTTGTTTATTCCTGACACCAAGCGATAATATCCTAAGAGGCTTGGGTATTTAAGTGAGCCTTGCTCCACCTTCCCTCTGGGGAATCTACAACGGGAAATCCATTTGACAGTCCGTCACACACCATAGCTCATTGGCACGTACCTTAGTGTATAAAAAAGGGTGCGCTTACTTGGTCGCTCGAACCCTTGAATGGGGAGACCTAGTTGTGAGCTATCCTTCGCCGGTGAGAGCCTTTGTCTATACTCATGCGAACCCACCCATAGACCGGGTTTGCATGGTTAAAGTAACAATTATTTCCTTGAGTATGTGCTAGTGGACCATCCTCATTTGGATGTAGTTGGACCATTGTCCGAAATGCGAACTTGCTGGGCCATTTAAACTGGGGCGAGTTTGTACCTTATGACCATTGGGCCCAAAGCTTCTGAAATATTGATGGGCCATTCCGTAGAAATTATTACTTTATGTTTGCATTATCTTTTATGCTTGTGTGTGAGAACATCGTCGTTTGGATCCATTTGGACCATTTGTCATGATATATGGGCTTGTTGGGCCATTTAAACTGGGACAAGAACGTATTTTATGACGGTTGGGCCAAAGGCTTCTAAGTGTTGATGGGCCACTTTGTGCTTGTGTTCAGAACGTTACCATTTGGATTTAGTCGGGCTCTTCGTCATGAGATGTGGACTCGTTGGGCCATTTAAACTGGGATGAGTTCACTCCTATAACAATTAGCCCGAAAGCTTCTAAAATGATAACAGTCCGATTTGTTTGAAAATTTTAATTTTAATTTAGTATGTTATATATGTTACCTGCATCTCATGCACCTCATGCATACATATATCATGTTAACACCCTCTATGTCTCAAAAGACATCATAGATACCGTTTGGGTTAGAGAAGGGACAAGGCTTATTAAAAGAACAATAACAGTCATGAGTGAATCTGGTAATGAGGTATCCCGAATGGATCAGTTAGAGAACAGTCTCGCCAAGGTCACTGAACAGTTGCAAGCTTTGACTACTGCTGTGGCTGGTATGGCTGTGCCCCGTGCTGGGGGAATTTCTGAGAATGTGAGGCGTGAGGAGCCTCCGAATGGGTTGGGGGATGATATCCCCACTTTTGATGATGATGTGGCAGAGTATGCAGCAGGCAGAGTATCTGGGTCTCAGGCAGAGTTACAGAAACTTCAGGATCAGGTTGAGTCGGTTACCCGCAAGATGAGGGGTAAGAATGAGGATTTGCTGGATTATGACACACTGACTTTCGAGGAACAGTTGCCGGCACAGTTCAAGATGCCTGATATGGCTAAGTTTAACGGGAATGGGGATCCAAGGGTGCATCTCCGACAGTTTGTATCAGTCATGAGTTCAGTTGGCTTATCTCAACGCCAAGTGCAGAAAATGTTTGGAATGTCGCTTGAAGGAGCTCCCGTGGTATGGTACCACAGTTTGGAGAAGAAAGTGAAGGAAGATTGGAGGGAGTTGGCCGATGCTTTCCTGAAGCAGTATGTCACTGACCTAGAGATCGATCTGTCACTCCGTGATCTGGAGAATGTTAAGCAGAAAGCGGAGGAGAGTTTTAAGGAGTATGTGGACCGGTGGAGAGGTCAGTTATTGAAGGAGCTCCCGTGGCATGGTACCCTCAAGCCTTTTGCCTGGGAATCTGAGATAGTACTAGTGAAGATGAGTTTGAGCAGGGAAAAAACTTTTGGCTTGATTTCTCTAGCAGTGATGAGGAAGAAGTAAGGGGAATGACGCGCAGTGGTCGTTTCTACAATGATATGGCGGAAAAGGGTAATGAAGTTTTGACAGATGGTAGAGAAGTGGTTGAGACTGCAGAAAATACTGAGGGGGATATAGTGCTGAGGCAATTGAGGAAGACTAGAGCACAAGTGAGTATCTGGAAACTGTTATGTGCATCTCGGGAGCATAGGCAGGCTATGGTTGAGGCCTTAAGCAAGATTGTGGTACCGGAAGACGCCAACCCTGCAATGTTTGTTGGGTCGGTTCAGAAGGAAGCTTTGTAGATATCTTTTCTGAGGATGAACTCCCGGCGGAGGGAGAGAAATCATAACAGGCCTCTATTTATCAGGGCCGAGGTGAGGGGCAAGAGAACTTCATGTGTAATGGTGGATGACGGTTCATCCATCAATGTGTGCCCGCTAAAAATTCTGGCAAGATTGGGTATGAAAGCAACAGACTTTGACCCCTCCAGTATGACTATTAAGGCTTATAATGACAGTAAAAGGGGAGTTGAGGGTACCTTTATGGCTATGGTCAAGGTAGGACCGATTGAAGATGAGGTCGAGTTCACAATACTGGACATCCCGGCTACTTTCGCCTTATTGTTGAGAAGGCCTTGGTTTCACAAACTTGGGGGCGTGCCTTCCACTTTGCATCATATGATCAAGTTCTCGTATGAGGGAGAAGTTGTCACCATCCGGGCTGAGTTAGATAATGCCGTGGCTGCCTTGGAGATACAACCTTTCACGAGGTTTCAGGTGTCAGCTACTTTTGAGGAGTGGGTGGATCCTAGGGTGGCTAGGATTATAGAGAAAATGAAGTTTAAGCCGGGTAAAGGTTCAAAATTGCCAGATTTCAGAGGACAGACTAATCGGAAGGGTTTGGGGTACAAGTCTGATGAAGAAAAGCCAAAGGTCAAGAAAAAGGGCCTGAAATTGATGGAATGTTTTGTGAAAGCTTCAGGATATCAAGGGGAGCCTGAGCCTGTGGAAGTTAATGGAATTGTGGTACCTGAGTTTGAGATCTTCCAGGATATGTTGGGTAAGAAGCTGATAGTTGAAGAAATTGTGGAGAAAGAAGAAGAGAATTGGGAGGAAGAACTGATGAAGTTGGAGAGCCTGACTCTGGGAGAGGACGAAAAGCCTGAGGAAGATCTGATTGCAGAGGAAGAAGTGTCTATAGATGATGAAGACATTTACATTCCTGATTTGTTTGAATGTACTTCCGCATTATCCAATAATAAATACATCTCTTTTGCTTACTTGCCTGAGTCATTTCCATTTACACTACACGAATCAAGTATATTTGACATCAGTTCAGCCAGAACTATTGCATTTAACTTGGGTACACTTGAGAACCCCAAGGAAATTCTGATTGCAAGTGAAGTAACCTCCGAAGAAAGGGAGAAACTAGAAGAAGTGTTGGTCAGATATGCCAAAGTATTTGCTTGGAACTAGAAGAAGTGTTGGTCAGATATGCCAAAGTATTTGCTTGGTCCTATGAGGACATGCCTGGGGTAGACAGAAATATTGCCCAGCACACAATACCAACTTATCCGAATATGAGACCAATAAAACAGAAACTCCGACGGATGAGACCATAATGGGCTGAGAAAGTTAGAGAGGAAGTTAAGAAACAGATAGATGTGGGGTTCTTGGAAGTAGTAAAATATCCTGAGTGGTTGGCTAATATAGTACCGGTGCCGAAGAAAGATGGGAAGGTCAGAATGTGTGTAGACTACAGAGATCTCAACAAAGCTTGTCCGAAAAATGATTTTCCTTTGCCACATATAGATGTTCTGGTTGATAGCGCGGCTTTATCCGCTTTGTATTCATTTGCAGATGGGTTTTCAGGTTACAATCAGGTTCTCATGGCCGAGGAAGATAAACACAAGACAACATTTGTTACCGAGTGGGGTACTTATTGTTACAAAGTAATGCCGTTTGGGCTTAAGAATGCGGGAGCTACTTATCAGCGGATGGCCACTACACTTTTCCATGACTTGATGCACAAAGAGATTGAGGTGTATGTGGATGACATGATGGTAAAATCAGAGACAAGGGTTGGGCATATTGAAGCACTGGAAAAGTTTCTTCAGAGAGTTGACAGATACAACCTGCGGCTAAACCCTAAGAAATGTGTGTTTGGGGTGACATCAGGGAAATTGCTTGGTCATACAGTGGGAATGGGCGGAATAGAGGTAGACTCCGAAAAGATCAAGGCAATCACAGAAATGCCTGCACCGAAGACAGAAAAAGAAGTCAGAGCATTCTTGGGGAAGATTCAGTACATCAATCGGTTCATTGCCAAGTTGACATCGGTATGTGAGCCTATCTTCAAACTGTTGAGAAAAGATCAGCCAGTGAGATGGAATGAACAGTGTCAGACAGCCTTCGACAGAATCAGAGAGTACTTGGTAAAGCCACATGTATTGAAACCTCCGAGACCAGACAGACCTTTGATATTGTATTTGGCTATAGAATCAGAAGCACTGGGGGCAATGATGGTACAGGCAGATGAGACAGGGGTAGAACATGCCGTTTACTATCTGAGTAAGAAGATGCTCCCGTATGAGGCTCGATATCAGAAGGTTGAGAAGATCTGTCTTGCAGTGGTATGAGCTTCCAGAAAGTTGCGACATTACTTCCAGTCATACAAGATCCAGGTAGTGGCAAAGGAGAATCCTCTGAAGTATCTTCATTCGGTGCCTTCACTAGTGGGAAAATTGGGCAGATGGTTGGTACTGCTGACAGAGTTTGACATTGAGTATCTCACCTCCAAAGTGATCAAAGGGCGAGCAGTAGCAGAGTTTCTGGCAATGCAACCTGTTGAGGGGGATCATTATAAGTTTGAATTTCCAGATGAAGAGATCCAAGCAATAACAGTCCAGAGATGGAAGATGTATTTTGACGGAGCAGTGAATTACAAGGGAGCCAGAATTGGGATCGTGATAGTGACCCCCGAGGGAGAGACTTTGCCTTTAGCCAAGAGGTTGACATTCAGAGTGACTAATAACATGGCCGAGTATGAAGCATGTGCTTTCGGTTTGACAGCATTGATAGCCTTGAAGGCCGGGAGTGTGGAAGTCTACGGAGATTCTTTGTTGGTGTCCAGCAGATGCGAGGAGAATGAGAATTGAAAGAAGAACGGTTGAAACCTTACCTTTTTCACCTCAGAAATTTGGCACAGGTTATCCCCGAGTGTAAGTTTCAGCACTTACCAAGAGAAGAGAATCAGATGGCAGATGCATTGGCTACACTTGCAGCAACTTGGGAAAATCCAGAAAAGTTAGTGATGAGACCGTTGATATTGACAACAGCGAGCAAACCTGTTTATGAGATAGAAAGAATTCTGGAAGTTAAGGTCGACGATGGTAAACCTTGGTATTATGACATTCAGAGGTATCTGGAACATGGTGACCTCCCGGAAGGGGCAGGCAGAAAAGACAGAATAGCCATTCAGAAGTTAGCTTCCCAGTATGTGATTTTAAAAGGGGAACTGTACAAGAGGCAAGCAAACGGTATTCAGTTGAAGTGTTTGAGAAAGGAAGAAGCTCATCATGTAATGGAAGAAATACACGCCGAGGTATGTGGTCCGCACATGAACGGGTTGAATCTGTCCCGCAAGATAGTGAGACAAGGTTTTTATTGGTCAACCATGGAAATAGATTGCGCGAAGATGGTGAAGCACTGTCATGACTGTCAAGCACACGGTAATTTGAATCACTTACCGCACACAGAGTTGCACGGGTTTTCAGAGTCGTGGCCTTTCTCAGCATGGGGGATTGATATGATTGGGGAAATTCGACTGAATGCATCAAATGGACATCGCTTCATAGTAGTGGCAGTAGATTACTTCTCGAAGTGGGTGGAAGCCGAATCATTCCGTAATGTTACAGCAAAGCAGATGGCAAAGTTTATAGCTCGGAACCTCATTTGTCGGTATGGTATGTCGCATCATGTGGTGACAGACAACGGGGTCCAGTTTCAAGGAGAGACGAAGGCAATGTTACAGAGGTATGGGATAGGCCACCACAAGTCATCACCGTACAGGCCGCAGGCAAATGGGGCAGTTGAGGCAACCAACAAGACCATAAAGATGATTTTAGCCAAGATGACAGAGAACTGCAAGGATTGGGCCGAGAAACTACCATTTGCTCTGTGGGGGTACAGAACATCAGTAAGAACAGCAACATGGGCCACACCTTACTCTTTGGTCTATGGAATGGAAGCAGTATTGCCGGTAGAAGTGGAAATACAGTCTATGTGGGTATTAACAGAGGCAGAATTACCGGAACAGGATTTGGCCGCACAGAGGTTTGATCAGTTAGCACTATTGGATGAGAAGAGAACGAAGTCTTTGTATCATATGCAGTTGTATCAGAAGAGACTAGCCCGGGCATTCAACAAGAAAGTGCGTCCTACCAAGATCAGAAAGGGTGATTTGGTACTTAAGCAGCCGAAGCCGTCGACGACAGATCCGAGAGGGAAATTCAGACCTAACTGGGAAGAACCTTACATAGTGCAGAAGGTATTGGGAAATGAGGCAGTGAGGTATTAGACTTGGAAGGAAACGAGTTCACCGAGCCGGCCAACGTAGACAGATTGAAGCAATACCTTGCCTGAGGGGGAGAAGACCGAGCAGTCACCACAGAAATTAGCAGAAGACCTAACCCAACGGAATAAGAAAATCATTCATGCATACACGTAACATTGCATTCTTTTCGTGTTTGTTTCTGTTTTGTGTTCGCAGGTTCGAAGAAAGGAGAAAGCGGCAGAAATGAACCAAACAGCGTCAACGTAATTTCAGTTTTTGGGATGAGTCCCAAGGGGCGAGGCCCATATCAGCTTGGAGGCGAGGCCCATATCATGTCGGCTTGGGGGCGAGGCCCATATCAGCTTGAAGGCGAGGCCCCTGTTTTCGGTTGTAGTTCGGGTCGAGGTGCCAGGGTCGAGGTCGGTACCCACTACATCATCAGTTCGAGAGGCGAGGTCCCTATGGTCAGCGGTGTTGGGTCGAGGTGCCTAGGGTCGAGGTGCCCCCGTTGTCGGTTGTAGTTCCGGGTCGAGGTGCCCAGGGTCGAGGTACCCACTACATCATCAGTTCGAGGACGAGGTCCCTATTGTCAGCGGTATTGGGTCGAGGTGCCCAGGGTCGAGGTGCCCCCGTTGTCAGTTGTAGTTTCAGGTCGAGGTGCCTAGGGTCGATTTACCCACTACATCATCAGTTCGAGGGCGAGGTCCCTATAGTCAGCGGTGTTGGGTCGAGGTGCCCAGGGTCGAGGTGCCCCCGTTGTCAATTGTAGTTCCGGGTCGAGGTACCCAGGGTCGAGGTACCCACTACATCATCAGTTCGAGGGCGAGGTCCCTATTGTCAGCGGTATTGGGTCGAGGTGCCCAGGGTCGAGGTGCCCCCGTTGTCGGTTGCAATTATTGGGACGCATCCCAGGATCGAGGTCCACTGCAGCACCAACTCAACTCGAGGCAGCAGCCGAGCCAGGTAAGTGAAAATGCATTGCATAACTTTGATAGGATTGTTCAAAGTCACACACTGCACAAGTCCCATCAAAGAGGGGGCGACTGTAGGCATCGCATTTTCGCATGTGAAACCCGATGATGAGTCTCAGTTGGAGGCACTACCTTTTTAGCTAAGGATATTGCGGGAAACGGAGGTCGGAAGGGGAAATTCAGAATAAGTACGTCATCAAGTTCATTCCACAAGTTCACTGTCTTCGTTAGTGCTGCGTTCGTTACTTCGTTCGAACTTCAGGCAGATTGCGGACGTTCGTGTAGCGTTCGAATGGGCGTTCGAACGGAGTCGGTATTTCTGGTTTTGCTGCTAGCCTCGCACCCCAGCCCAATTAGCCCCCCAAAGCCCATAAAACACATCATAATTAATAAAACACATTTAAAACACATGGGAAATTAAATTAAATATTAAATAAAATATTTAAACCATTTACAAATTAAATAAACCATAATCATGCCTAATAAAGATAAATCAAATATATTAACTTCCTAACTAAACAAATCACATACTAAATTAAAAAGATGTCATGCCTAATTAAAATCAATTATAACAAATTAAAGATATTGACTTCCTAATCTAAACAAATTTTGTCCCCCATCAAATCCCTTGCTTTCCTTGTCTAACACCAAATCATATCTCTCTTTAATGCCAAAATCCCATCCTTGTGAGACAAGGTAGAGCCCTAGCCATTCTCTATATAAACAACTCCTAACCAAGACATGCATCCTCTAGCTCATACAGATAACTCACACAAAAATCACAACACAAAGAGCCTTAGCCACTCACGGCAATAGCAACAGGAAGAACACAAACCATTCCCCTCATCTCCTCCACTCCATAACCGGAAACAACACCCCCTAAACCTCTACCCATCACCGAAAATCTCCCCCATACAGCAGCCCTCTATCACCGAAAATATACCTCCAAACAGCAGCCCAAACACACCCCAAACAGCCCTTGAAACACGCCTGGACAGTAGCCCAAACCACTCCCAAAACAGTCCCTAAAATCCCTTAAAATAGTAACATAAACTGCACTTATAATCCTTGAAATAACCACACAAAACTACACTAAAAAACCACGAAAAACACTCGAAACAGTTCGTTGAAACGTCAAAACAGGTGACCTGAACAGTGAGTAGCAAAGCAGAGACCGAATAGCAGCAGAACGGAGACCGAACAGCAGCAGAACGGAGACCGAACGGCAAGCAAAACAGTAAAATAATGAGCTAGGACGCTAAACCAGTGAACCGGAGAAGTTGAGGAGCTGTACCCTTTCCGACGTCCGTGAAACGCAAGCTCGAAAGTTGGCAAAAAGGTTAGACCTGAGGGTATTTTTCACACTCGTTTTTTTTGTTTTTTTTTTATTTGTGTTATCTATTGAGTATTGCTTGCATGATTGTCATGTTGAAATGCATGTTGTGGCCATTGAGTAGATAAATATGCATGAATTATGAGATGTTGTATGTTGTGGCTTTGGAATAAAATGAGAGATGTGTCAGCTCTCGCGGTATATCGGATGGAAACCCGAACATAAATTTCATAGCCGATTCCGAATGGATGGTAGTATGATCTGTACTCGGGATACAACTCCACGTACCGCTTGAGTAAACGACACCCTCTTTTGTTTTGTCTTGTTTTGGTTTATTTATTTTTTCGTCACTTGAATTCTGCATGTTGCTTATTTATGCATGATTCAGTCGAGCGCATGGGCTTAGTAAGTGGAATGAAAGATCCCTTACAGGGAGGGGTTAAAGCCCTTTACCACGATGCTTTGCCGCGCCGGTTGATGTGTGTTCGGTTGAATGCAAGATACGTTCAATCGGGCATACTAAGTTTGATATTATTGCTTTTAATTCTTTGTATGCATGATTCAATCGAGCGCATGGGCTTAGTAAATGCAATGAAAGATCCCCTATGGGGAGGGGTTAAAGCCCTTTACCACGATGCTTTGCCGCGCCGGTTTATGTGTGTTCGGTGAATGCAAGATACGTTCAATCGGGCATACTAAGTCTGATATTATTGTTTTTTAATTCTTTGTATGCGTGATTCAATCGAGCGCATGGGCTTAGTAAGTGCAATGAAAGATCCCCTATGGGGAGGGTTTAAAGCCCTTTACCACGATGCTCTGGTGCGTCGGTTGATGTGTGTTCGGTTGAATGCAAGATACGTTTAATCGGACATACTGAGCTTGACATTGTTGTCTTTATTCTTTGTGTTGCATGCATCAGGTCTGGTTCCGTTCGAACGCGTTCTCGAACGCTACACGAACGCGAACCTTCTGTTTACCGTTCGAACGCGTTCTCGAACGCTATGCGAACGCACACGCACTTTCTTAGTCTTATCATGCATCAGGTCTGGTTCCGTTCGAACGCGTTCTCGAACGCTACACGAACGCGGACCTTCTGTTTACCGTTCGAACGCGTTTTCAAACGCTACGCGAACGCGCACCCACTGAACTGAGTCATTTTCATCAGATTTCATACATAGTTTTTCTAGTAGCTATCCCCACATGTATGAATACAATGTGTTTAATGTATTACAATTCATATACCTATGTCATGATAACATTTGAGTATTATTTCTCGTGGTATATCGGATGGAAACCCAGACATAAATTCCGTAGCCGATTCCGAATGGACGGTAGTACGGTCTGTACTTGGGATACAATCCCACGTACCACTTGAGAAGGTGCTCACGTGTGTGCTTGTGTGGTTAGTATGTGTGCTTGTGTTTTCTTGAATACAATATGCCAATGAAGTTGTATGTTTGTCGCTCCTTTGATGTACTTCCAAGCATGCAATCTTAGATGTGAAATATATGTGTAAGTTTTATTTTGTACATGTGAATTTAGAAGCATGATACTCTTGGAAATAAGTGCTACTTAAGCCTGATTAAATTATTACATAAATCCTTCCATTACAAGTGGCATAAGTAAGGGACCATTCCGAACCCAACGGTTTGAGGTCTTCCCTTGCGAGGGGTGAGTGTGGCCTTAAATCTCATTTTCCCGGTTCATACCGGGTGACGACTCCATTATTCTCCGGTTTAGTCCCCCGTGGCTACTCCGTACTCCCGACCGGGCCGCGAGCCCGGGACAGCATGCGTCGCCCAGTTTCTGTGTCCCACACAAGGCTTTTGGAGGTATGAATTCTCTCCACTTTTCCCGCTTCGGTATTGATAAAGAATAAAGATATAAAAACATAAAGTGTGGTTCTTACTAAATATAGAGTCTAATGTTGGACCTAAAATTATAATAAAATTCATATTTTGGCCAATTTAAAAGATAAATTTTGAACCAACAAAAAATAATATAACATAATTAGTCTTAGATTGAGGCATTAATTTTATGCCAAAGTTTGGGATCCAAACAGCGACCTATTTGGGCTGTTCTCAAGACCAGCAGTGTTGAGTTGATTGGCACCTCTTATTCTTGAAAATAAAATGGATGATTCTGAGTCTTTTTATGATCATGGAAAGAATATTAAAAATAAAAACTAAATTCCTCATATATAATGTAAAAATAAATTTTAAGGTCATTCAGATTATAATTAATAACCTGGCTCTTATTTTATGGTAGAAAAACTTGACCTACCAACTGTGGGACCGATATTAATATTAAAGGTAAAATTCTAACATTTAAGTCATTATTATTACATAGCTGTATATAGTGTTTTTATTTCATTTCATTCGTCACATAAATAAATTAGAATGTCCAAGTGAAGCTGCTTAAAAAAATACCAAATGAAAAACAAAATAGCTCATTTTAGAGCTAACAAATAAATAAGAAGCATCCCAGCTCTTGTTTCATAAACCTGTTAAAACTTTTCATTCAAAACTAACATTAGATTCTTATCTATTAGCTTAAATACAATATATATGTACATACCAAATTTGGACCAAGGACCCAAATGTCTTTTCATCTCAAGTCCATGTATCAAATAAAGCCCAATGGGCACAAGACATCCAGCAGCTCTCGATTTATGCACTTGATTCTCCCTCAGGGTCCACGAGCCCATATGCAGGGAAGAAGCCCACACGACCCAGAGGCTACTAAGGGCCCGAGCAAATTTTAAGGGTTTCAATAAGATCCAAATCATACTACTTAATACGCTGTTCGACATTATCAGGCTAGTCTACAGCCCAGAATCATTCTCAAACAAGGAAGCTAAGTATTGGGATCACAACAAATTACCTACAAACACGATGGTATAATCCAAAAATATGGTAGGGATTACATCTAATCCCGAATATTACCATCTTCTGAAAGGATTGAAACTCGATTGCTCTAATGAGTCATAATCAAACTCGAAGGATACTCCTTAGCCTATAAAAGGAGAGAGGGTCCAAAGGTTTTGATTCATTCAAGCTTTAGCACTCAGATTCGAGTTCTCAAAGCAGATATCGTTCCCTAAACACAGGCTTACCGCCCTCACAACAATCAAATTAAGAAGACCAAGGTAATTCTTAGCCATGATCTTCCCTCACATTCCGCTCGTCGACATAATTGAATTGAGCGTCAGAGTGTTTACGACATCCACCACACCGGGGGATAGATACTATACACTCACTTTGTCTTTGTTTTGCAGGACTGTTGGTGCCCAACATATAAATCTCGACTGTAGGCCGAAGGCGGCATCCAGCTTCTATAATTTGGCGTCCACCTGTTGGAATTCTCTAAGGTCCAAGGATCAATTATCAAGCAAGAAAATACATGTGAATACAATCGAGAAGTTGCGGAATACTTACATCGAGCGGTTGAGACGATGCGGTGAAGACAAAAAAACGTTATGCCCTCCTCCATGAAGCTCGGCAGTGGCAGATTTTTCTTCTCCAAGAATCGGCCATTGGTGGTCCTCCATGCAAGCTCCAAGCTTGTGTTGATTCCTTGCTGATGAAGTGAGTTCCCTACCACCTTTGTATGTCTCCAAAAGTGTGTGCTAGCACCTTGATTTTGCAATAAAATCCACTCTTTTCCTCCTTGTGTTTCACGGTGAAAACAGAAAGCAGAAGAAGAGAATTCGGTCCAAGACCGTGAGAGAGATAGGAGGGAAAAAGAGAGAGATAAAATGTGTATATCATCAATTGTTTTCCAAAAACAATTAAACATATATCTAATACCACTTTCAAAAAGTCAACATAAATTTGGCTCCAAAATGGCATTAAATGCTATCCACCAACTCACATCAATCACAAGTGACAACTAGTCACATCACTCAAAGTGACATGTGATTTGACGCTTGATGCGACTAGCGATTTGACGCTTGATTTGACTTGCGTGCCGCACTCGAATTCGAAATGCGAATGCGCTTGCAAATAATCCCGGGCTCGGGTTCGCTAATTCCAAATTAACGAATTTTCCGTTGCGACGCAATTAAATGATTATGCCTAGCGAAATCAGTATTCACGTCGCTAATGAATTAATTCTAAATTAACTCGTTCGCCCGAATTAAAATCTAATTTCAATTCCGCGTCGAAATCCAATTTCGTTTAATATATCGAATATATTAATTTATCGATTAATTCCAAATTAATCGTTCTCTGTTTTAAATAATATTTTATCCTAGATAAAATATCTTCGTAATTAATCACAGAGTAATTTTCTCTCTCATCAAATTAATCTGAGATTAATAAAGTGCGAGTCATACGTCATCGGTGAATCTTCGGGAAGCGACCTATGAGATCCCCGGATATGTTGGCAGTAAATTCGGTCGTCGGACTATCCGAATACGTAAGTACCTAGTACTACGTTTATACCGATTTACAAGACAATGTTGGCTTCTAGCAAAGCGCCATGCCTACCCAATTCTCCAGAAATATGCTTACAGGAATAAGCGATCTATATCAGGCGTAGTATACGTAGTATTGTGTATGTCGATCCAGTATCGGATGATCACGTGCTAGGCCTGGGGCTGGAATTGTGTCTGCCACGTATGAAGCACATGTCGGATGTCTGGTAACCAGTCTATATAATCGGATATAAATGACATTGTCATAATATCCCGATAGCTGCAGCATTTAAGAGAACCAGTCTCGTATCCTACGTGACCATCATCTCCACTATGACTGGAGTGATACTTCCGTCTTGACATCACACCCAACACACTACGATTCTCGATATACCCAAAAGAGGCGTACACAGAAACCGGTTAAAGCCCTGGACGACCAAAACCAAAGCATATTGATTGTCGCAAGTATTAGCGGTGCAAGTCTCAGGTTAAGACCAAATACACCTACCCTGATTTCGGAATTCCATAGACACATAGTCATACTACCAATGGAATTCCGAGGGGGTCTATCCAGAGCGAAGTTTTTTCCCGTACCATCGGTAAAACACAACCTCCTATTACACTTGCATGAGTATCCTATACCCAAATATATGAGAACTATGTCGTTGTGCCCTCATAACGCGCACAAGTGTAATACTAGTCTCTTACGCATTTATCGATGTCCAATCTCGACAATGCTCTGACTAGGGATATTTAATGATTTATCTTTCGTGGACTGATACTGTCTCATATCATTCTTAATCCAGTAACAAATCATAAGGACCTCCTATCATTTATATATCTTGGTGATCTAATCACAAATGATAAGAGAGCAATCTCCTTTGTCACATAGTTAATTTGTACAACAACACCATGATATATACCAATAGTGACACTATGGGTCATAATTGTCCAACAATCTCCCACTTGGCCTATAGCCAGTCACTCTAGTGTCTGACACCCGAACTATGTACGGTTGGCTCAATTTGCTGAGAAATGCTTTCGTCAGCGGATTTACATGATTATCATCTGATGCGATTTATCCGATCATCACATCACCACGATGTATGATCCGAACAAATCAGATGAATATCGAAGTATATATCTGGATCGTTGATGAGACCATTAATTCTTTAGCCTGTGCTGACGCCTAGCTCAGCTGCTAACAGAATTATATCTAATATAATTAGATTTGTTATTGACCCAAATGGCTTCTATTTCCGCCTCAGCTGCAGTAATTAACCCGCATTTGTTGTTTATACGGTAACAGTATCTTGCTTGGAAGATTTCCAGCTCACTATTCCGTTATTCAAACTTTGTAGTACCCTTTGTGACTTATAGTCGTTTTTATCGGTTAGGAAACTTGCTACAGTGATCCCAGTCACTTCAAGTTCTCCATCTCCATAGTTTAAGGCAACATCCTTAGATCTCTAAGATACTAACGGATGTTCTTAACATCAATCCAGTGACTATCACTTGGATTGGCCTGATTGTGACTCCATATGCTCAAAGCGTATGAGACACCAGGTCGCGTACATTTTTCAATGTACGAGTTCTCGGAGAGTTTCAACAACTTTAAATCTTTCCCAGAAGATCTTTATTCATAGAATAAAAGTTGTTTCTCCCAAGAATTCCACGGATAATTTTCTCGAAAGCCAAGCTTTCATCGATAGTTTTATGGGAATATCATTTCCAAGAAATGACATATTATCATTATTTATAGGACAACCACTGTCAGTGCGCTCCCACTAACCTCCTTCTATACACAAGAATCATTTCGTTTTGAATTAAATCATAAACTATTATGATTACATCAAAACGATAATTCTAAGAACCTAATGCTTGCTTCAATCCAAACATGGATCGATTAACCTGCAAACCTTGTTTGCTAGTTTAGGTACGACAAAACCGACAGGATGTTGTAAACATCCTCCAAAAGGTTTCATTTTCAGGAAAGCGTTTTTCCCATTCAGCTGTCATATTTCATAAATGAAACATGCAGCGTTAGCAAGCATTATCCAAATGGATTTACCGTGGCAATAGGTAAAAGGTTGAATCGTAATCAACACAATGTTGATAACGATACCTTTCCGCTACAAGCCTAGCTTAGTACGTTGGTATGTTTCCATCCATGTATGTCTTCCTTGAAGACTTATAGTACCAATAGGCACAATGCCTTACGGTACTTCAACTAGTATCCAAACTAAGTTGATATACATGGAATCCATTTCGGATGTCATGGCACTTTGCCATAATATGGAGTCGATACCTTGTATCACTTCCTCATACGTAGTCAGTTGGTATACCTCAAAAGATTGTCATCTTTATGAGGTGAGATTAGAAACCCATACCCCAGGTTATTTTCTGACTCTCTCCGACTTACGCGGTTCTTGTGTATTAGAAGATTAATGATATAGTTTCATCCTTGATGAACTATATATGTTCCATTAAGGATCTGGTGCCTGGAATATATTATTCTGATTTTCATCGAGTTTTACTATCCTCCCACTTACCACTGCATATCGGTATTCCTCTTAGGAAAAACACATGGTGAGCAACAATAAAATTGTTCTCTAGTGAGATGTATAAGCATTATGCTTATGGTTTCCCTAAGATAACTTACAATTGGCACTTATCCAATTTGGGTTCTAGTTTGGTATCATCCAAACGTATGCCTAACATCCCAAATATTCAGGATTGAGAAACCCAGTTTCTTTCCTGTTCATATCTAATATGAAGTCTGTCAAACAGATTTTTATGGAACCTTATTCAAAATAAGTTCTGCACTGTTTATGTGTATCCGTTGAAGGAAATGGTAGCTCAGAGCGACTCATGATTAACCTTATAATGTCCAACAAAATTTGGTTACTCAGTTCGGACACACCGTCAAAATGACGTGTTCCGGGATGAGTCCTCTTTGAAAGAATACTATACTCTTTCAAGTATATTAGAAACTTATTGCTTAAGTATTTTCCATTACGGTCTTACCGTGACGGTATAATACTATAGCCGATCTGTTTGTCTATTTTCGTGTCAAAACTTAAAAGTTTATGATTTGTGTTTCAAAAGAGACACATAACCATAATGCGATGCCATATCCGTAAAGGTCACGAAATATTCATATCCACATCTAGCCTAGCTAGACATGGGCCCACTTGCTTCATTATGAACTAGGGCTAACAGATCTGTGGCATTTGCACTTTTACCAAGTAAATAGTGTTTTAGGCACTTTGCCCAATAAACTAGATTCGTTGACTTTATTTGAATGTAATCAAATCAGTCCGAGTACCCACTCTTAGAAGTGTGGATATACGATTCTTGTTTTAGTTGTGTCCTAGACAACAATGCCACAATTGAGTTTCTTCACTCGAAAAAAGAAAGTTCCACTAACCATCACAGAGAAAGGATCCCAAATCCCCCTAAGTGGCCCAAAGAATTTGTTGGCAGAGCTCCACAGCCAGCGGACAGAAGGTTTCCGTATATGAGGGAACATCGGCCAATTAACCGAGATTTCGAGTGACAACCCTTGCCTTACAGGGTCCAGAACCAATCATCACTAAATAGGCTGAAACTCCTAGACTATAAATTTAATGTTTCCCCCGTTGAGCTCGTCACAATCCTCAAGAAGATTAGAAATGAGGTGTAATGGCCCACAAGCCCTAGAGGGGGCTCTTCGAAGAAAGACACGAGCAGATGGTGCGAGTTCCACCGCGATTATGGCCACACGACAGCCGATTGCGTTGCCCTGAGGCTAGAGGTCTTTGAGCTGCTGAACAAAAGACACTTGAAATACCTACTCACGGAGAAAGACAAGGCTATAATGATCTGAAAGGACGAAAGAAGCGAGCGGGAATATGGCCCCCCACCACCGCCAATTAATAATACAATGAACTTCATCTCAAGCGGATCTGAAATCAGCGGTGTCTCTTACTCAGCCGCCAAGTGACATGCGAGAGAAGGCGTCGTAGGGACATCCCAACCTAAAGAGCCGGCGGAAGGGGTACTTACCAATCTGGCCATCAAGTTCACTGGCGATAGCAGCTCAAGTCGGATGAACCTTCATCACGACGCCCTGATGATAATCTTGTAAGTGGCTAATTTCATAATCGAGCGGGTGTTACTAGACACCGGATCCTCGGCCAACAATATCTTCACCACCGCTCTAACTGACATGGGTATGGAATTAGACAGGGTCAATCGACGGTCGATAATAATTATTGGGTTCAGTGGAGAGCAATAATTCACATTAGGAGAAATATCACTCCCAGTATACGTTTGGGGGTCAAAAATCTCACAACCTTTCTGATCCTTGATTGTCCCTCAGCCTAAAACTTAATTATCGACCGCCTATAGATTCATGATATGAGGGCAGTCCTGTCCACCTATCATTAAGTGCTGAAGTTCCACTCTATGTGGAGAGTACAAGAGATAAAAGAAGATTAGCTTGCCTCAATAAGTTGCCATCAAACGACCTTGAAGACCAAGTCTGCCTCAACATAGAAATTATAACAAGGGCCTCGTTGGGTATAGCCAGATCAGCCCAACATCGAAACACTCGACGAGGTCCAGATTCACCCCCAGCTCACGGACCACAATGCTCAAATTGGGGCCATCTGGAACCCGAGCTACGTGCAAACTTGACAAACTTCCTCACGAAGCGACACGACTGCTTTGCATGATTGCACGAAGACATGGTTGTGTTAGATCCCGAGATGATGACCCATAGGCTCCATGTGGACCCAGACTACCCCCCGGTAAGGCAGAAGAGGAGGAAATTCTCCCCGGAGAGGAATAAAATCATTGATGAAGAAATCCAGAAGCTTCTGCAGAATGGAGCCATCAAAGAGGCCCAGTATCTCGAGTGGCTTGCCAATGTTATGGTGGTCAAGAAGAAAAATGGGAAATGAAGAGTCTGCATCGACTTCACGAATTTGAATATGGCTTGTCCTAAAGACTTATTCTCCTTGCCGCACATCGACACAATGGTCGACGCTATAGCCAGGAACGAGTTACTGAGCTTCATGGATGCCTACTCAGGCTACAACAAAATCCTCATGCATCCCGACGTCCAAGAAAAGATGGCCTTCATCACAGACAGAGGGATTCACTACTACAAGGTGATTCCATTCGGACTACAATAGAGGTATATATCGATGACATGCTGGTCAAGTCATTGAAAGCCGAGCAGCACCTAGAGCACTTGGAACAAGCCTTTGACATAATGAGGAAATATGGCATGAAACTGAACCCATTAAGTGCACTTTCAGCATCGCTCCGGGCAAATTCCTTGGCTACATGGTCACTCGATGTGGGATTGAATCCAACCTTGATCAGATCAAGTCCATCTTTAATATCCCCTCTCCCACTGGCCTGAAAGATGTCATGCGACTTGCTGGTAGGGTAGCAGCTCTGAACAGGTTCATCTCCAAGTCTACATATAAATTTTTTTTGTTCTTTTCTGTAATCAAGAAAGCAAAAAACTTTGAGTGGACCCTGCGTGCGAAGATGCTTTGAAAGAACTCAAGCGGTACCTGACTTCTCCGCCATTTCTTTCAAAGCCAGTCGACAATGAGAGACCCTACGTCTATTTGGGGGTGTCAGAACAAGCTGTCAGCGCAGTCCTGATCAGAGAGGAAGAAGAGAAAGTAATCTCAGTCTACTATATGAGAAAAGCTCTGCTCGACGCATAGACTCACTATACCCAGATGGAGAAGCTGGTACTAGCCTTAGTAACAGCTGCTCGAAAGCTACGCCTTACTTCCAGGGATATTCGATCACAGTCTACACTTCCTACCCATAAGGAATATACTTTACAGATGCGAACTCTCCGGAAGGCTGGTCAAATGGGAAATGGAGCTAGGGGAACATGACATAGCCTACTAACCACGAATCGCGATCAAGTCTCAGACATTATAGGACTTCGTGGCTAACTTTTTCCCCAGTGTATAGGTTCCCGCCGACTTGGAAGTCCAATGTGTTCAGCCGACATCAGCTTGGAAACTTGTAGTTGATGGATCGAGCAACAATCGAGGATGCAGGTTGGGACTCGTGATAACCATCTTTGAAGGTGACATACTGCAACAGTTAGTCATATGTAGATTCAAAGTCACCAACAATGAGGCTAAGTACGAAACATTAATTGATGGATTAACATTATCTAAAGATCTGGGAGCCAAAAATATTGAAGTTCAATCAGACACCCAACTCATTTTCGACAAGCTCTAAGGGTCATATCAAGCAGGGGATTCACAAATGGCCTCATAGTAACAAAAGGTGAAAGAGCTTCAGGCGATATTTTAGGAATTAATAATATCACAAGTTCCTAGGGCTGAAGACACATGCGGGTACCCTAGCCACCCTCGGCTCGACAATGCAAAAGGAAAAACCCCCAATCTATTCCAGTGGTGTACTTGCAATGGCCCGCCATCTGGAAGGAGGAAGCTAAGTTCGTTGACTCAATCACTCCAACTGACTCATGGATGACCCCGTTAATAAAATACCTGCAAGAGGGAACCCTCCCACAAGACAAAGCCGAGGCTCGCAAGACTCAATATCAAGTTGCAAGGTTCACTCTCTATGATGATCAACTCCTGAAGATGTCTTTTTCTGAGCCCTACCTCAAATGTTTTACTCCCGAGGAGTCCAATTCGTATTGGTAGAGTTGCGTGAAGGAGAATATGGGGATCACTCTGGCGGGAGGAGCTTGGCATGTCGAGTTCAAGTGGCATGGTACTATTGGCCTACCATGCGAGTCGACGCAGCAAACTTCACCCGCCGATGTGAGAAATGTTAAAGATTCACCCCAATCTCACCCTGCCACAAGAGAAGCTAAATCCCATTCTTTCTCCATGGCCATTCATGAAATGGGGCATGGATATTATAGGAAAACTCCTAACTGTCCTAAGATAATGAGTCTACATGCTTGCACTGACAGATTACTACTCCAAATGGATCAAAGCAGATGCCTTCGCCAAGATACGGGACCGTGAAGTACAAACCTTCTTTTGGAAAAACATCATCTTTGGGTTACCAAGGGAGATTGTGACTGATAACAGATCATAATTCATCAGCTACTACTTTCAGGACTTCTGTAGAAATTGGGGTATTAAACTCAACTTTTCAACCCCATGCTTCCCACACGCCAACGGTCAAGCCGAGTCTTCTAACAAGACTATTATGAACACATTGAAGAATGATTGGAGAAAATAAAAAGAACATGGGCCGACGAACTCCCAGGAGTATTGTGGTCATTTCGTACAATTGCTCACTCGTCGACTAAGAAATCTCATTCTCACTAGCGTTTGGAGCCGAAGCAGTCATTCCAGCAGAAGGAAGAGTCTCATCCCTACACTACTAGTGGCTCGAGGAAGATTCCAATCAACAACTCATGAACTACAGCCATGACACCATAGATGAGCTGAGAGAACACGCCTCGATACGACTCGCTGCTCATTAGCAAATGATGGCCAAGTACTTCAACAAGAATGTCAGATGTTGACCATTGAAAGAATGAGAATGGGTTATGTGTAAGTATTTCAAAGCAATAAAGAGATTGGAGACAGGAAGTTCAGACCCACATGGGAAGGCCCATATATAATTACAAAGGTCGTCGGGTAAAGAGCCTACAAGTTAAGGACATCATCTGGGAAACCTGTCTAAAACTGTTGAAACTCTGTACATCTCAAGCGATTCTACAGGTAGACCAAAAGAATAGGAGTCATAGATCAGCCACTCGAAAAGTGATTGCTCTATGACTATAGGAAAAAGACACTACCTTACAACATTTCTTAACTTAGAATTTCTTAGAACGTTTTGATGTTTCTTCACATAGAATTTCTGAGACATATTTGATGTTTCTTCACTTAGAATTTCTTAGACCTTTTTTATGTTTCTTTACTTGGAGTTTCTTAGAACTTATTTTTATCAAGACTCGGGAACGACCCCCTTAATAAATCATGGTTATTCAAACGTTTGCACCTCATACGACATCTCTGATCCCAGAGCGACTAACTCTACGTCCTTAATCTTAGCCCAAGTCTTGAGTCGAAAATACTACCTGACTTCCACCCGAGTCCGAGTCATGAGTCGACATTCTGACCAAGCAGGAAAAACTCATTCCAAATCAATTATAAGTAAAGTATCATAGGTCGAGAAAACGTATAGAAAACAAAAAGACTCGATATAAAAAGCCTATTGATATTTAAAAAAATGAGTTTTTACGTAGGCGCCATCGGCCAATGAAATTACAGTACAAAAATAAGCAAATAAAGAAATTATAGTCTTCATTTACAACAGTAGTTTCGCTAGTTGGGATATCTCGATCGACCATGGCGGCGAAAACCTCAGCACCATCAGCTCCCGACTCGGTTTCATCTTTAGCCAATTTATCTTCTTCAATCTCCACAATAACCTCCCCAGCACTCTTGGGAACTTCCTCTACCCTAACAAACTCATCGTCAGCTCTGGTCTCCACCCATTCAACTCCACCACCTCTTTCATCCTTCTGAACGGCTTCCTCACCACCCTCTGTCTCCTCGTCCTCCTACAAAAAGGAAAGGCCGGCCTCTATCATTTCATTCAGTCTGATTCACTTCCTGGGATCCCAAGTGTTGTGCTCCCCAGCCAAATACTTCCTCATCAGGCTACTTCTTTCCTTTATCACTACCTCAAAAGCCACCCCCTCCAATTGATCGATCAACTCATCATTCTCCCATTCGAGGACCTTCTAAATTTCTTTATAGGCCTCTATCTCAGCCGACGGCGTCTCCCTTTCAAGCGTCAAGGTTTCTCTAGCTTCATTGACCTCACTCTTAGCCTCCCTTATATTTTTCTTCATCGCCTCCATCGACGACTTAGATTCTATTAATTCCTTCCTCAGAGCATTCGACTTCTCCACATCCCTCACCATTCTCTGAATCGCCTCTACATACTTCTACTGGTAAAGGGCGCATTCCAGAGTCTAAATCAAAACAATGAAGGAATTTAGTAAAAATAATAAGATTACTTGATAAGAATTTATAAATTTTGGATTCAATGGCTACCTCATAAGAACGGGCCACGACCCTCCTCGCCGCTTCCATAGGTCCCAAGGTCACTAGCCGACACTCATCTTCCTCAAGTAGCAACCCATCAATAAATTCAGACAAATTAAATGGATCTGACATAACTGTTGTACCCCGTGGGATCTTTATAATGACGTTCTCAATATCCTCCTCCGAGTAAAATAGGGGCTTCCTCGTTTTTTGAAGATTGACCGGCCTTAGTCGACGTTTTCGCTATTGGCTCCGAGGTAAGCTTGGCAGTGGCGCTCTCATTGGAAAATGAAGCTCGGACACTATCTTAACTTCCTTCCCCTTGGCCTTCTTCTTTTTCTCTTGCCCATCATCTCCTTCATTATTGGGAGCTTGAAACGACCAGCCATAATATCTGCTGCGGACAAGATCTCCTCAAACGTTAGAAGCTTCAAAAAAATAAGACTCATGTAAAAATTGACACGCCCAAGTAGGTACCTTCGGTATCAAACACCTCATTCCACAACATGGTCAGCCTTAGCTTCTTATCCTCCTACATGAATCTCTAATTCATTTCTGTAGCAGGTAGACTCAACAAATATTTAGTATTTGCGACGACACTTGGAGTTACATCGAAAGAATGATTATGAGATGAACCTGTAAAGCACAAAAATAATGAACATCAGTCAAGTGATAAATCATCAATAGAATACAATAGAGAAAAATACAGATACTCACTCGACGGGTTTCGATATTCAGGAATACGACCAGCTCTAGCCGACCCAAATACACTATCTCCCCTCATAAAAATAAAAATTCATGCCAGTATCCTCTGTTGTTAGTCGTGAAAACTAACACTAGATGTTCCATTTTCTGTCGAATGAACAAGTGATACCTCTCATTTTCGATCATGTGCTCCTTCAGGTAGTACGTGTAGAGAAAGTTTTTAACCCTTAACCTTATTCCCAACTCATACGCCATACATTCAACTGACAGTAGCACTCTCAAAGTGTTGGACATCAATTGTGACGTGGCTAACCCATAATGATCCAATACTTCCCATACCAGTCTAGGTATGGGAACCTCAGTCCTTCTGTGAATGGACTCTCGTAAAACCCAATCCACCCGATATTTTATAATCTATCATTTTACTCGACGTGGCTAATCTTACCTTAACTAACTGAGGGAACCTATAGTTCAACTTCAACTTCAACTTCATCTCCCTCATAGCATGTTCAGTCACTCGACTGGCATGGTTCTTTGTTAATATGTTAGTCGGCTCACTTGTGCTGGGGGCACTACTCGACTCCCAAAAATATGGTACAATCCTAAGTGGGGCGACATCTTTTGGTATTACTAAAGGAGGCCCTATCGTCACCAAATTCATATCATCTCGAGGATTCTCACTCGATGTTTCCATTTAAAACCAACTCCCAGCCGACAGTACGTGTAAACTGGCCCTAAGGGGGGAGTATACATACATTTCAAGTTGGGTATCACTGGAACTCATGGAACTTCCACTCGACATTTGTTTCACGCGGCAGTGAATTCAAGCCTATGAATAGCTTAACTTTCCCAATCTCTATGTCCTAAAGATTAAACAACCCAAAACAACAAACACCGTTTCTTAAGACCTTTTGAAACCCTAAAGATCAAAATGATTAATGGAGTAAGAACAACTTGAATCTAAGTCATGAACAGTTGAAGATATTGAAGAACACGACGAAGGGAATGATGAATACCTTGAAGGATGGAGAGCTCTTCCAAACTTTCTAAATGTGGAAAGTTTTGTGAATAATGTAAATGAGCCTCGCACCCGCACTTATACTTATCTTTCATCTGGCATTTCATTTTCCTGCCTAAAGGTGCCTTGAGACTCCCCATAGGGCTACAGTACTAAGTGAACATAGGCCTAAAACCTTAAAGGCCTATTACGTGAAGCCCAATTAGCGCCCGGTGAGTAAGAAAGAACAAACCTTGTAGTCTACTGAGGACATTGTAAAAGGAAAACGCTAGAGAGATTAACCTTCCACTAAGTTCATGAACCTCTGTATTCCTCGTACGATAAGAAGTCCATTTCCATAAATTACATGAACTATATTCATTGACTTACAATAATTATAGACAACAAGAAGCGTCTTCCCCTAACATCTTCTCCAGATCTTCCTATCGACAGAGAAAATGTGTGTACTTATAACATGGGGTCTCCCTTTGATCCAGACGATGAGATATTATTCTCTTGTATGATAAGCCATCATTCGGTGCGTCCTACATAGTCTCCATATAGGTAAAAAGTTATTTTCGTATCATTAATCATGTTTATGGTTTCAGGCTAACAGTCAATACCAAGACACCGTGGTTCCACTCGACATGATACTGTGACCCACACAACGGGATTGGACAACCTCATTCCTCATTTGGCACTAGGAGTCCAGTCAAAATTAGTCTCTTGACAGGTCGAATCAGAGATTGTCCGGAACCTTCATCTGGTTCAGTCGATGGGAACTTTTCCCATAGCTCATGTCGAGCCAAGATGAAGACCTAGACCTTCACTTGGTCCAGACGATATAGAACACTCCCCTGGACCTCTTTTCAGGTCTAGTCGTTTGGAGATTGTACTGAACATTCATTTGGTTTGACCGACGTAATCACACGCGTATAACGCAAGCGCACATATCGTTCAAGTAGTATAAAAAGTATCGATCCCACGAGGACTTAATACCTAAGCTATTAATTTTATGAGGCTAAATGATTACTAGTATCTAATGGATTGGTTGTTTGATTGGAATAATGACTTTAAAAATTAAAAATTAAAACAAGTAAATAAAATGGCGTGAAAGTTGGTTGAGGAAAATTCAAATTTATAAAACTATCCAGGGTTGTGATTTCTTCCAATATCTTTTTAAAGATGAAGTGGTTATTTCATGTTTGTGTAATATATTGGTTTACTAACATGGAACACAAAATTCTACAAAAGCCTCTGTCGATGGTCGGATGCAAATACCCAATGTAACCCAATTAAATCATATGTATATGTTAATTAAATTACCTGGATTCATTAAGACTAAGTTCCAATTGTGGTTACCCCCGCCCGATATGTATATGTCTATCATGTAAGGAAATCTATTAAAGGGTTATCTATACCCAAGGAAGATCGTGGGCTATTAAGTCTAGGATCTTAAACCTAAAATTCATTCATCAAGTTTATTTTAAGTTTACCAGATCAATCTTATTAGTGGCCAGTTAACAAGACGCATTAAGCTTAAGACTTAATAAGTAAACCTTTATATTACGCAAACTATAAAATAACCCCTTATAAACCGGTGATATTGGAATTCATCACAACCCTAGATAACAGGCTTAGCTACGACACATATTTATAACTAGTAAAAACTTAAAAATAAAAGACATAAAGTAAAATGCTGAAAAGTAAATGCTAGAAATTAAAAAGGAAAAAGTACAATAAAAGAAAATGCTAGGGTTAAAGGATCCACTTTATTACTACTATTTTAGATATCTCCTCTAATATAATATATTAACTTATGTGATATTATCAACCAGCCATATAGGCGGTAACCTGAATAAGTCAAATTAATAATTAATTACCAACCGACTAACCAGGCGATATCCTTGCTTAGTTAGGTTAAAGCCAATTTAATATCAATTGCCAACCGGCCAATATAGCGGTATCTGTAGGAAACGCTTTCCTCGCTGAGACCATGGCCTCATGGCATTGACGCTCCGAATGCTGCCCAAACATGCCCTGCAATGACTCCATCATCTGAGATGCTATAGCCATAGGCTCATGCTTTGCAGCAAGAACCTCAGACATCCCTGCTAGCAAGTAGCAGCGGGCTTTCTCATTTACTACGTCCCATTTCTGGTAGGTATCGCGCACAGCTTGGCCATCATTTCTGGCCGGCTCGGGAGGACGTTCCTCCTCCGTCAGGACAAACTTTAGGTCTTCACAGACCAGGATAGCGTTCATGTTACTTTTCCACTTAACATAGTTTTCCCCGTTTAATTTATCGTTTGAGAGTATGGAAATAATTGGAGAAACCATGGCTGAAATATAAAATAAACATGCATTTAATATTCATTCATCGCATATTAAAATCATCAAATAATTTTAGCATAAAATTAAACATGATGCATGAACCATGAATAATGAATTAGAAACTTAAGAGAATTACTATGCCACAGAAATCTATCATCCCACAAGTAAGTGCCGTCGTAGGGTAGGTCAAGTACTCGCATGATAGATCGAGACAATCTCAGTCAATTTAATATATGCGGGAATAACTCTTATTCCTATATTAAACAACTACCGTTTTTTTTTATCAAGGAATTTTATTAACAGTTAATTATTCCTTTGTGAGTGTAACCCGCCGTTTCGGGATTCTTTGACTTAACGAGTGAAGTGCCGCCGTAGGGTAGGTCAGTTCACAAGATACATCTAGAATCCCTATCCTCTCGGAACCCAAACCTGATATTGACCCAAAATGGACACCATCCGTAGGGGGACGAAAACAAATCCGTCTCGAGGCGCCTTTTGAATCTCACATTTTTGGACTAACAACGGAGATCGCGGGATATACTGTCGTATATCCCTCTCCCACTCACTATTTTAAATATTAATATTTATATCTAAAATATCTAATATTTTATTTTAACTAGTGTGGATAAAGTTATGGCGGCTAAATCATAATTTTTATTTACACTAGTTTGTCATAAGTGAGCTAATCAATTTTAACTATTAAAATTGTATCACTAACATTTCATTAGTATCTACTAATAGTTTTACTCAATTAAACTAATTTAATTAGAGTGGTATTAGTTAGCTATTATATTTTAACTCTTAAAATACTAGACACTAATAAGTTTAAAAATTATGGAATTCTAAAAGGTCAAAATTTTAATTAAACATTTTAATAAATCTTAGTGCGTTATAAAATCCAATGGTACGTGGAATTGTATCCCGAGTGCAGACCATATTACCGTCCATTCAGATTCGGCTATGAAATTTATATACGAGTTTCCATCCTATATACCAATGGAATTTATTATGCACCAATTAAGCCCAATATATTAGAATTCAAATTTTAAATAAATCATAAATCCAAATAATCCAATTAATTGATTTCTATGCATACCATATTATAATTTAAACATTTTAAATTACATAAAATCATATTTTTATGTGTATAATGATAATGCATCTATGACATGTTATGACATGTAAAATGCAAGAGTGGGAACCCTAAGCTATATGACATGTTATTCAAAAATTCGAAATAAACATACATATAACAAAAAAAATATTTTGCATTGACCGGGCTCGTATTTTTCCTATACTAATCTAATTAGTACAAAAGATTTACCAAGGCATTCCTTGGTCTTCAAATCCCGCTCCAAAATGGTGTTGGCTCCTTTTGCGACTTCGGTACTCTCCAAATTACAAAGATTGAAATTTTACATTGAAAAATAAAATTACAACAAATGTAAACAATGGCCTTATGGCCTTACATCCCAAAAACAAAACAACCAACTACAAAATAAGAGCCGGAAAAATTTACAACCAATGCAAAATCACATAAAATAAAATAACAAAAACATTCATCATATGAATATCACATCACAATGTGCCCACTCATTAAACATGCATATAATATTTATAACTCATATAAATATATTAAAAAAAGAAACTTTAAATGAAAAAAAAGGATTAAGAACACTTTTCAACCTCGCTCTAGATGCCAATTGTAGGAAACACTTTCCTCGCGCAGCGGAAGCGATTAGGCACACGGATCGACCTTGAAAATTTTTTCTGCTTTCCCTTCCTTAAAGCCGAATGGAACCAGCACATATACTGAAGTTTTGCTTCTGTTTCGGACAAGATCTCAGCCCCGGAATGCGCCCAAAACAGTCCCCGAACAGCCCCCGAACTGCAGTGAATTATTGGACTGTTTTCACCCGTTACACAACCGAACTGCACACAAACCAGTCCACTATTGGCGTGAACTGCTAGAGTATTTAAGGTCTGATTTTATCACTCAAAAATAGTCCCAACTCAGCCCTAAAATATCCCCGAAGTGTTTCCCAAAATCCCCAATTAAAAACGAAACAAAACTAGCCCCAAATCAAGAGGCAAAGGTGCGGCAATGAGGTGAAACTAAACCTCACTGCCGTGACCTTGATGAATAGAGGAAGATGATGATTTGTTCGTCACCACAAAGTCTTCCGTGTTATGTCTCGTTACCAACGGAGAGTAGTGTGGGCTACACTCACAAATCAAATCCCTAAAACAATTTTAGAGATTCAATCACACTAATATTTTATTATTCTTCTTATGTTCTTCAATAGAGTTTCTCAACTTTTGAGAGAATGGTAGAGAAGAAGAAGAAGGTGGCTAGGGTTCAAGAATGAGAGAGATCTACAAAAGAAAATCAAATTTTCTTTTTATAGTTAGGTTAATTGTTTTTAAAAAAAAAAAAACCTAATCCCCTCCCCTTATTTCAAATTCGGCCATGGTAATGATTTCATTCATTTTTTGTAACATCAAATATTTAATTACCATTATTAAAAGGATGTTATAAAATTGAATAAGCAATAATCATATTGAAAGTCATTACTTCCAATAATAATGCAAATGATTATTTTGTTTCCAAAACAAACAAATCCATTCCCTTATGTACTAAGGAATTCGGCCATGGCATGAATTCTTTCATTAATTTTGTAACAATAATATTTACTTTCCTTAATAACCAATATATGTTACAAATTAAATGTATGATTAATATTTTGAAAGTCATTACTTCCAAATTAAATCAAGGGTTTCCAAAACCCATAATATAGAAATTACAATCTTAGCCTTATTAAATTATATCATATATATAATTCAATATTTTATATTAATAATTATCATATAATTATTAATACCATACATTAACTTTTAATATATAGTTTCAAGTGTGACAAATAATATTACTAATCATATTAATAATACTTATACATATGTGAGCATATAATTGGACTATCCAATTACATTAAATCCGCTATAGTAAATCGAGCTAGCACGGGGACCAAATGGACCTACGGTTCCGAGCTCCAATAATCTCGAAATATTAATTAAGCTCTTAATTAGATATTCCGAATTATTAACTCCTGGTTATTCCACTAAAAACCCGAAGTTGCACTCTCTTGTTGCCATATATGATATATTAAGTCGAACTAAGTCGTTGTCCATCGATATAGTCATTACATACGAATTGACCCTTCACGAGTATCTCGTAATTAGAGTCGGGTCATAATGTCCGTTACCCCTCTAATTATTTTTACCTTAAGTACCATTGATTCTCTAATGAACGATTTATTCATAACTATTATGAATTTTAATCTTTCTATTCGTAATAGAGAGACTTGAGCGCTCAAATCGTTCAGGTACCGAATCAACCCTTAAGAAAGATACTCATCTACTTCTAGCAAGAAGGAGTGAACTCCATGTCTATGTAAAACGTTCCCAGCTACAAAACAAACTGTGTCCCCAAAGTACGTAGCTATTGGTCGGGACTGCTACACCAACCTCACCTTTGTAAATCAAAGGACATAGCCTGCCATGCAGGAGTTCATAGTACACTCAGGATTAAGATCAATCTATATATGACCATCTAGTAGATCGAAATGACTTTCTTAGTCTAACAGATATTATAAGAATGTCATTTCCATCTGGGTCCAGTCCTATATGATCGCATCATACAAGGTGCCTCCATTCTCATGACTCTACATGGACGATCCGGATCAAGATCGCCATACAAATATAGAATGGACCGCAGCTATAGATAAACCACAAACAAAGTACCCGCTTTGTTTGCTCTCTATGGACTATTTAAGATTACTAACTTCAGACTTAAATCCTCTTGTGTATGATACTCATACACTAAGTCTGAAGGCACATAAGCAATCTAGGGTATTTAAGATGATATATAATATGCGAAAATTAAACAAACAATTTGATAAATGAATAATGCATTGTTTTATTTCAAAACACATAAAACCGTTTACATCACATGTAGCTCTAGGGCATACATTCCAACAATCTCCCACTTGCACTAGAGTAAATGGGACATGTCTCGTAATCCCAGACCATCTAGGTGACCTTCAAAAACTTTAGCCGGCAAGGTCTTTGTAAACGGATCAGCCAGGTTATCTACGGATGCAATCTTTGTGACAGTAACGTCTCCTCTCTGCACTATCTCCCTGATGAGATGATTTTCCTTCTCTTTCTTTTTTCCCCTCTTGTGGCTTCTTGGTTCTTTGGAGTTTGCCACCGCACCACTATTATCGCAATAGAGTGTGAGTGGTCTATCCATATCTGGAACAACTTCCAGATCTCCCAAGAATTTACGGAGCCAGACTGCTTCCTTAGCTGCTTCACAAGCTGCTACATATTCAGCCTCCATGGTGGAGTCAGCAATACAAGATTGCTTTATACTCTCGCCATACTATGGCCCCACCATATAGGGTGAACACTGATCCAGATGTAGATTTCCTAGAATCGACATCTGTCTGAAAATCAGAGTCTGTATATCCCCTTAGGATCATATCCTCACCGGAATACACAAGCATATAATCTCTCGTTCTCTTAAGATACTTGAGAATGTGTTTCACAGCCACCCAGTGATCCAATCCTGGGTTTGACTGAAACCTACTGACTACTCCCACTGCAAAACAGATGTCCGGTCTCGTGCATAACATAACATACATGAGACTACCAACTGCTGAGGCGTATGGGATATGTCTCATTTCCTCAACATCTTGAGGTGTCTTAGGAGACTGTTCCTTTGACAAATGAATTCCATGCCGATAAGGCAGATTGCCTTTCTTGGAATTCTGCATCCCAAATCGCACAAGGATCTTGTCGATATAGGATGCCTGAGACATAGCTAACAGTCGTTTCTTGTTCGCGATCCCGAAGTATCTGAATCCCAAGAACATAACTGGCCTCTCCCAAATCTTTCATTTGGAATTGATTAGCTAGCCAGGTTTTCACGTCTGATAATATCTTTACATCATTCCCAATGAGTAAAATATCATCGACGTATAAAACAAGAAAAACCACATTCCTTCCCGTCAATGACGCGCTTGTATACACAAGGCTCATCAACATTCTGCTCAAAGTCATAAGACTTGATCGTGGTATCAAATCTTATATTCCAAGATCGAGATGCCTGCTTGAGTCCATAAATGGACCTTTGCAGCTTGCAAACCTTTTGCTCTTGACCTTGGGCGATGAACCCCTCTGGTTGTATCATATAGATACTTTCATCATCAAGATTGCCATTCAAGAATGCAGTCTTGACATCCATTTGCCAAATTTCATAGTCATAATATGCGGCAATGGATAGAAGAGTGCGGATGGATTTAAGCATGGCTACTGGCGAGAAAGTTTCCTCATAGTCAACTCCCTCTTTCTGGGTATAACCCTTGGCCACTAGTCTAGCCTTGAAGGTCTGTACCTTCCCATCTGATCCCC
Organism: Zanthoxylum bungeanum; assembly: GCA_019454045.1. Taxonomy (NCBI): domain Eukaryota; kingdom Viridiplantae; phylum Streptophyta; class Magnoliopsida; order Sapindales; family Rutaceae; genus Zanthoxylum; species Zanthoxylum bungeanum. The sequence continues at coordinate 39,067 of SKCR01045071.1, forward strand.
TCTCTTCTTTTGTAGATCCACTTGCAACCTATGGGTTTCACCCCATCAGGTTGGTCTACAAGTTCCCAGACCGAGTTGGAGTGCATGGACTCCATCTCTAGGTTCATGGCTTTGAGCCATTCCTCTTTGTCAGAATCATCCATTGCACTACTGTAGGTCAATGGATCATCTATGCCATCGCTGGATGCGACAACTTGTGCCTCTCCAACCCCTAAGTAGCGATCAGGTTGTCGTACAACCCTCCCACTGCGTCTAGGCGGTAGATCATTCTGACGAGCTTGCATCTGACTATCAGATGTCGAAGGTGCTATGTATTTGTCAACTTTCGTTGATGATGGCGTGCTGGTCGAACCAGCAAGTAACTCCTCGAGCAACACTTTACTTCGAGGTTTGAACTCCCTCATATAGTCCTCCTCTAGAAACGTAGCATTTGTTCGATACAAACACTTTGTTATCATCAGGACTGTAGAAGAATCCACCCCTAGTCTCCTTAGGATAGCCTACAAATAGGCACACCTGAGAACGTGGCTCCAACTTTGTAGTCTTATTCTTCAGCACATGTGCTGGACACCCCCATATGCGGAAATGTCGTAAACTAGTTTTACGACCATTCCACAACTCTAAGGGAGTCTTAGGAACAGACTTAGATGGAACTACATTAAGGATATGCATTGCAGTTTGCAGTGCATATCCCCAGAACGAACTAGGTAGTGAGCTATAACTAAACATAGATCTCATCATGTCTAGTAGGGTTCGATTTCTCTCTCTGCAACACCATTTTACTGTGGTGTTCCAGGTGCTGTGAGCTGGGATACTATCCCATGCTCAACTAAGAATTCCTCGAAGTCTCTGTCGAGGTATTCCCCTCCACGATCTGATCGCAGAGTTTTGATTGTCTTACCTAATTGGTTCTCAACCTCAGCACGATACTCCTTGAACTTTTCAAAGGTATCTGATTTGTGATGCATTAGGTAGACATACCCATATCTTGAATAATCGTCAATGAATGTGACGAAGTATTCATAACCACCTCGGGCTTTTACATTCATCGGTCCGCAAACGTCCGAATGTATTAGCTCAAGTGGTTGATTGGCTCTTATACCTTTTCCAGTAAAAGGTCTCTTGGTCATTTTACCTTCTAAACAGGATTCACAAACTGGTAGAGTCCCGAGCTTTAACTGGTTTAAGGCTCCGTTCTTTACCAATCTATTTATCCGGTCAAGGTTGATGTGACCAAGTCTAAGATGCCATAGATATGTGTCATCATGAGAAATCTTTGGCCGTTTAGTTTTAGGTTTCTCAACCTTAAACTTTCATGTTCATCAGCTGAGCATGACCTATGTGTTAATGGTCTTAACACATACAAGTTATTTTCTGAGTTTCCTGTGCATATAGTTAATCCATTTCTACCAATAATAACTAAATTGCTATTAAAAGAAACTGAATAACCATCATCCAAAAGTTTAGAAACAGAAATCAAATTCCTGCGAAAACCAGGAATGAATAACACATTGTTCAAATTTAAATAACTATTATTAATAAAATTTAAACTGGAAACTCCCACTGCTCTTGCTGAAACGGCATCCCCTGTCCCGACCCTCATGGTGTAATCACCTTCAGCAAGGTCCCTCCATGAATCAAGTAGCTGCAAAGAAGAACAAACATGGTTAGTGGCTCCAGAATCAACAATCCAAGCGGATTTATCATCCTCCACTAATAGAGATTCAATAACGAGTAAATCATATTTACATGTTTCCTTTTTCTCCTTAGCTCAGCAAGGTATTTAGGACAGTTCCTTTTCCAATGCCCATTTTTGTTGCAGTGGAAACATTTTCCTTTGGGCTTGGCATCCTTGGAGCCTTTCTTGTTCTTCTTCTTCTTGGGCTTTCCTTAGCCTTCCAGTGCTTTTCTTCTTCTTCTTTGCAGATTTAGAAGACTCGGCAACATTTGCCTCTGCACTGGACTTACGAGGATCCACAAGCATGGACTCGTAATGGGTGAGCTCATTAAGCAGTTGGGTCAAAGTAAAACAACTTGTTCATAACATAGTTGCTTTTAAACTGCAGGAAACTCTTCGGAAGAGTTTCCATAATCATGGTCACCTGGCTACGCTCGTCAATACGAGCTCCATGGGTTTCAGCAGTGTTGAGATAGGTCATCATCCTCAAGAGTGCTCTCGGACTGATGTCCCATCCTTCATCCTAGCAGTCATCGCTGAGACCATGGCCTCATGGCGTTGACGCTCCGAAGGCTGCCCAAACATGCCCTGCAATGACTCCATCATCTGAGATGCTAGAGCCATAGGTTCATGCTTTGCAGCAAGAACCTCAGACATCCCTGCTAGCAAGTAGCAGCGGGCTTTCTCATTTGCTGCGACCCATTTCTGGTAGGTATCGCGCACAGCTTGGCCAGCATTTCTGGCCGGCTCGGGAGGACTTCCTCCGTCAGGACAAACTTTAGGTCTTCACAGACGGATAGCGTTCATGTTACTTTTCCACTTAACATAGTTTTCCCCCGTTAATTTATTTTGAGAGTTTGAGTATGGAAATAATGGGAAAAACCAAGGCTGATCATTCATTCATCGCATATTAAAATCATCAAATAATTTTAGCATAAAATTAAACATGATGCATGAACCATGAATAATGAATTAGAAACCTAAGAGAATTACTATGCCACGGAAATCTATCATCCCACAAGTAAGTGCCGCCGTAGGGTAGGTCAAGTACTCGCATGATAGATCGAGACAATCTCAGTCAATTTAATATATGCGGGAATAACTCTTATTCCTATATTAAACAACTACCGTTTTATTTGATCAAGGAATTTTATTAACAGTTAATTATTCCTTTGTGAGTGTAACCCGCCGTTTCGGGATTCTTTGACTTAACGAGTGAAGTGCCGCCGTAGGGTAGGTCAGTTCACAAGATACATCTAGAATCCCTATCCTCTCGGAACCCAAACCTGATATTGACCCAAAATGGACACCATCCGTAGGGGGACGAAAACAAAGCCGTCTCGAGGCGCCTTTTGAATCTCACTTTTTGGACTAACAACGGAGATCGCGGGATATACTCGTCGTATATCCCTCTCCCACTCACTATTTTAAAAATTAAGGTTCTATCTAAAATATCTAATATTTTATTTTAACTAGTGTGGATAAAGTTATGGCGGCTAAATCATAATTTTTATTTACACTAGTTTGTCATAAGTGAGCTAATCAATTTTAACTATTAAAATTGTATCACTAACATTTCATTAGTCTCTACTAATAGTTTTACTCAATTAAACTAATTTAATTAGAGTGGTATTAGTGAGCTATTATATTTTAACTCTTAAAATACTAGACACTAATAAGTTTAAAAATTATGGAATTCTAAAAGGTCAAAATTTTAATTAAACATTTTAATAAATCTTAGTGCGTTATAAAATCCAATGGTACGTGGAATTGTATCCCGAGTGCAGACCATATTACCTCCGTCCATTCGGATTCGGCTATGGAATTTATATCCGGGTTTCCATCCTATATACCAATGGAATTTATTATGCACCAATTAAGCCCAATATATTAGAATTCAAATTTTAAACCATAAATCCAAATAATCCATTAATTGATTTCTTGCATATCATATTATAATTTAAACATTTTAAATTACATAAAATCATATTTATTTTATGTGTATAATGATAATGCATCTATGACATGTTATGGCATGTAAAATGCAAGAGTGGGCACCCTAAGCTATATGACATGTTATTCAAACAATTCGAAATAAACATACATATAACAAAAAAATATTTTGCATTGACCGGGCTCTTATTTTTCCTATATACTAATCTAATTAGTACAAAAGATTTACCAAGGCATTCCTTGGTCTTCAAATCCCGCTCCAAAGTGGTGTTGGCTCCTTTTGCGACTTCGGTGCTCCAAATTACAAAGATTGAAATTTTACATTGAAAAATAAAATTACAACAAATGTAAACAATGGCCTTATGGCCTTACATCCCAAAAACAAAACCAACTACAAAAATAAGAGCCGGAAAAATTTACGACCAATGCAAAATCCATTCATCACATGAAATAACAAAAACATTCATCATATGAATATCACAATGTGCCCACTCATCTAAACATGCATATAATATTTATAACTCATATAAATATATTAAAAACAGAAACTTTAAATGAAAAAGAAAAGGATTAAGAACACTTTTCAACCTCGCTCTAGATGCCAATTGTAGGAAACGCTTTCCTCGCGCAGCGGAAGCGATTAGGCACACAGGATCGACCTTGAAAATTTTTTCTGCTTTCCCTTCCTTAAAGGCCGAATGGAACCAGCACATATACTGAAGTTTTGCTTCTGTTTCGGACAAGATCTCATCCCCCCGGAATGCGCCCAAAACAGTCCCCGAACAGCCCCCGAACTGCAGTGAATTATTGGACTGTTTTGCACCCGTTACACAACCGAACTCGACACACAAACCAGTCCACTATTGGCGTGAACTGCTAGAGTATTTAAGGTCTGATTTTATCACTCAAAAAAAGTCCCAACTCAGCCCCAATAATCCCCGAAGTGTTTCCCAAAATCCCCAATTAAAACGAAACAAAACTAGCCTCAAATCAAGAGGCAAGGTGCGGCAATGAGGTGAAACTAAACCTCACTGCCGTGACCTTGATGAATAGAGGAAGAGGATGATTTGTTTGTCACCACAAAGTCTTCCGTGTTATGTCTCGTTACCAACGGAGAGTAGTGTGGGCTACACTCACATGAAAATCCCTAATGTTCTTATGTTTTTAGAGATTCAATCACACTTAGTATTTTATTATTCTTCTTATGTTCTTCAATGGAGTTTCTCAACTTTTGAGAGAATGGTAAAGAAGAAGAAGGTGGCTAGGGTTCAAGAATGAGAGAGATCTACAAAAGAAAATCAAATTTTTCTTTTATACTTAGGTTAATTGTTTTTAAAAAACAAAACAACTAATCCCTCCCTTATTTCAAATTCGGCCATGGTAAGGATTTCATTCAATTTTGTAACATCAAATATTTAATTACCATTATTAAAAGGATGTTAAAATTGAATAAGCAATAAACCATATTGAAAGTTATTACATTCCAAATAATGCAAGGATTATTTTGTTTCCAAAACAAACAAATCCATTCCCTATGACTAAAGAATTCGGCCATGGCATGAATTCTTTCATTAATTTTGTAACATAATATTTACTTTCCATAAAGCAAATATATGTTACAAATTAAATGTATGATTAATATTTTGAAAGTCATTACTTCCAAAATAAATCAAGGGTTTCCAAAACCCATAATATAGAAATTACAATCTATTAGCCTTATTAAATTATATATATATAATTCAATTTTTAATATTTAATAATTATCATATAATTATTAATACCATACATTAACTTTTAATATATAGTTTCAAGTGACAAATAATATTATTAATCATATTAATAATACTTATACATATGTGAGCATATAATTGGACTATCCAATTATATTAAATCCGCTATAGTAAATCGAGCTAGCACGGGGACCAAATGGACCTACGGTTCGAGCTCCAATAATCTCGAAATATTAATTAAGCTCTTAATTAGATATTCCGAATTAGTAACTCCGGGTTATTCCACTAAAAACCCGAAGTTGCGCTCTCGTTGCCGCATATGATATATTAAGTCGAACTAAGTCGTTGTCCATCGATATAGTCATTTCATACGAATTGACCCTTCACGAGTATCTCGTAATTAGAGTCGGGTCATAATATCCGTTATAGCCCTCTAATTATTTTTACCTTAAGTACCATTGATTCTCTAATGAACGATTTATTCATAACTATTATGAATTTTATCTTTTTATTCGTAATGGAGAGACTTGAGCGCTCAAATTGTCCAGGTACCGAATCAACCCTTAAGAAAGATACTCATCTACTTCTAGCAAGAAGGAGTGAACTCCATGTCTTTGTAAAATGTTCATAGCTACAAAACAAACTGTGTCCCCAAAGTACGTAGCTATTGGTCGGGACTGCTACACCAACCTCACCTTTGTAAATCAAAGGACATAGCCTGCCATGCAGGAGTTCGTAGTACACTCAGGATTAAGATCAATCTATATATGACCATCTAGTAGATCGAAATGACTTTCTTAGTCTAACAGATATTATAAGAATGTCATTTCCATCTGGGTCCAGTCCTATATGATCGCATCATACAAGGTGCCTCCATTCTCATGACTCTACATGGACGATCCGGATCAAGATCGCCATACAAATATAGAATGGACCGCAGCTATAGATAAACCACAAACAAATTACCCGCTTTGTTTGCTCTCTATGGACTTTTTAAGATTACTAACTTCAGACTTAAATCCTCTTGTGTATGATACTCATACATTAAGTCTGAAGGCACATAAGCAATCTAGGGTATTTAAGATGATATATAATATGTGAAAATTAAACAAACAATTTGATAAATGAATAATGCATTGTTTTATTTCAAAACACATAAAACCGTTTACATCACATGTAGCTCTAGGGCATACATTCCAACAGTGTCCTCATTAAGTCAAGTTTTAAATAGTTATTATATTATAATTAAGGGAGATTAATCCAAATAGTAATAATAAAAGCTTTACATTTCACCCTAGCATGGGGAAGTTACCTCCTCATTGCTGAATAGTAAAAACTGAAAAAGTAAAGAAAGTAAATTACTATTACAAAAAGTAATTAAAATTAATTACAGAACTGAAATTTAAATAATTAGATACAAACTCCTTAATATTATCAGAGAATTACAGAGAGGAAGGTACATCTGAAACAGAAATTTCGAGCTGAATTTATAGGCGTCAGTAGGTCTCTCGCGTTGCGACGTGTGGATTGCTTTTGCGTCGCGACGCGATGATGTGGCACACGCTGATTGGCTGCTTTGATTCCCTTATCTGCTGACGTGGCATTTTGGATGATTAACTCAATAATTGTACTGATGTGGCGATGACGTGGCGACATGTGGCGATGTTGATTGTCGGCACCGTGTGATTGTGACACGTTTCACGAGATGATTGGTTGATGATGACGTGGCTGACACGTGGCATGCTAACTCGGCATGTGACTGATGTGGATGTCACGTGGCTAACATGTGAACGACACGTGGCGATGGTGATTGTCGGTAGCATGTGATGATGACACGTGGCACGGCGTACGTTAGCATGATCGGCTGTGATGTTGACACGTGGCAGGCGCACGTTAGTAGATTCGGTGCACTTTAGCATCCGTCATATTTTAGCAAAATCCCTCTGATTGGTCCACGTGTCCCTGTGCACTTTAGCAAAGGTGAGGCACACGTTAGCGGTCGTGATGCAGGTTGCGCGTCGCGACGCGCCAAATGACCATTTTGTCATTTTTTTGTCCTTTTTCACTGTTTTGGCCCCGAATCACCTCCAGAGAGTTCTGAAACTTTATTTATCTACAAAATAACACAAATACATCAAAATATTCACAAAACTCAATAATCTATACAAAACATTATATCAAATGAGTGGGAAATAGTGATATAATTACCACTCATCATGGTTCATTTGATGGGAACATTCCCTATGGCTCATGTCGAGCCAAGATGAATACCTGGACTTTCACTTGGTCTAGACGACATAAAAGATTCCCCTGGACCTCTTTCAAGTCCAGTCGGCTGGAGATTATACTAAACATTCATATGGTTCAGTTGACGGGAACATTCCCCATTGCTCATGTCGAGCCAAGATGAAGACCTGAACCTTTACCTAGTCCAGACGACATAGAAGACTACCCTGGACCATTTTCGGGTCAATTCAGCTAAAGATTTTCTTGAACCTTCATCTGGTTCAGTTGACGGGAAATTTCCCCATGGCTCATGTCAAGCCAAGATGAAGACCTAGAAATTCACCTGGTCCAGACGATATAGAAGACTTCACTATACCTCTTTCAAGTCCAGCCGGCTGGAGATTTTCCTGAAACTTCATCTAGTTCAGTCGACGAGAATATTTCTCATTGGCTCATGTCGAACCAAGATGAAGACCTGGACCTTCACCTGGTCTAGAAGATATAGAAGACTCCCATGTTCCTATTTTGAGTCCAATCGGCTAGAGATTATCTTGAACCTTCACCCGATTCAGTCGACAGGAACATTCTCCATGGCTCATGTCGAGCCAAGATGAAGACCTGGACATTTACTTGGTCTAGATGACATAAAAGATATTGGAGTTGGTGCTTGGAGTGTCAATCCGAATAATATATAGTGCATTATATTTTATTATTTATTAATAAAATAACTACATTATCATTTCATATCTTATTAATGGTATTGTCATTATGCATATTAGAATGATGTATAAATATGCTAAGAATGACATCGACCTTAGAATAGTAATGTAGTAAAACAAGACACTAGGTGGTCTGACATTGGGATAAGTATTACTATTATAAACTATTCTTAAAGTGTGTATATATATATATTCCTAGTCGTCGTTGGTTTTGAAATACGTTCAAATTCTTATAACCTAGAAGACTAGCACATGTTGTATATTGGAATTGGAGTTCCAATGGTTTAATCTAATATACCAGGAGCTTTAGAAGCATGTACAGACGTGTGGTTATTGGTTGGACCGAATACTGAATGACTTACAGGTAATTACTAATAGTTGGAAGTACACACCACTGTCAATAGGAATCTCCTCGAGTTGAATATCATATGTGATCTTTTGACTATATTATATCATTGGTTTTGTGTGAGATCCTTCACACTTTGATGTCATGTATGTTAGAAACCTTTCAGGGTCTGGCCTCTAGATGTTCGTTGTATGTGGATCAATATACTCGTTAATCAAGTGCGAATCAAGATATGATCCGTCGGTCCGTATGTGTACGATAAGGGATTTAGGTTTCCATGTGAGTAAGCCACAATTCTTAAGACATTGGCCAAAGCCGATCATCTAGAGTGGATCACATCAGTTGTAAAGAACTATGGGCATGTCGACATGAGATGTGCACCTTAGAAACTTGACAGTGTATTCTATGTTTCCTAAGCTAAACTTAGATAGCCTACGACGAATGGATTGTTAAACATATGTGATGACCTCAACTTGTATAGTTCAGAAAGGGTGTTCGTGTTCTTCGCAAATTCGGAGGTGGACGAATTACATACATATTAGCTAGGCTTACATGATGAACGTGTCTGAACTTAGAGAGTCCCAATATGAAGTGTCGTTGAGCACTTAGGTAAAAGATTAATTTTTATAAAAGATAATATTCAATATTATAATTATCAACTAAGAATCAAGTGTTATTGGATAATATTGATTATTTACTTTGACCTAATTGGATTAATTCAATATTTACACAATGATTTTGTCGTAATTTCATAATTATCTCTATCATTTGAGGATATTATGGTAATTGCAAGTGTCTAATTATAGGTATTTTTGACTTGATTTAATTGGATTAAATTAAAGTGGAAAACATTTAACTAATAATTTTTCCTAATCTTTGTCTTGATTTAATTGGATTAAATCAAAGTGGAAAATATTTAACTAATCATTTTGCTAATCTTTGTCTTGATTCAATTGGATTAAATCAAAGTGGTAGTCACACCTAATGATATATATTTGGAAAAATTAGATTAAACCTACCTAAAAGTTGATTAGAACTTTTATTAATTAAAAATTACCTAATTTTTGTTATAAATAGCAAGATTTAAGAAAGTTTTAATTAAGATAAGCATAAGCAAAATGAGCTTGAGAATGCTAAGCTAAATATAAATAATTCTTGGAGAAATTAGTCTAAGTTAGAGAAGTGTTTAGAGAAACTTTGGAAGTTCTCTACAATATTTCATCTAGGAGAAATCAAGATTAGATCTTGGAGCGAAGCTTGCTTGCATTGGAATCAAGATTGGAATGAAGCTTGCTAAACCTGGGAAGTTCTACAACAATTTCAAAAAGGAGAAGAAGAATGGATCTTTGTTTCAAGCTTACTAGGTAATGTTTTATCTTCTCCTAAGCTATGTTTTCCATTAGTGAGTTTTCATTCGTGAAACATATAGTGATGAATTATGTATTGGATGCATAATTACATAGCTTAAAGTTTAAATTAGGCTAATGAATTGTGTTAGGATGCTTTGGAAGTACAAACCAATGTGCTTGTAATTGGGTCAAGGATGTTCATGTTGGACATGGAAAAATTAATTAGAGTTTGGAACTCTAGATTAAAGCTTTGAGCTATGACTACCATTTTAGAATCATTTAACCACCTTTGGGTGAACTAGAATTATTCATGAGATATTTCATAGTGGGATTCTAAATTGGTTTGTGTTAGATTCAAACAAATGCATATATATTTTTAAAATTCATGTATGTTAGTTGTATAATATCTATTGCTGGTGGTTATGATGCTAAAATTGGATTTTAGGTGTATTTAAAGTAGTAGGAAAAAATTGGAAATGTTTCGTATAGGTTTGAAGTAGAAAAATGCTCATTTCCTGAGGAACGTCGCGACTCTGACTCCTCAGCATTGCGACACAAAGCATCAGACCTTGGCGTGTCGTGACACCCACCCTTATGGGTCACAAAGCCGAGACGTTCAGCTCTTGGTGTTGCTCTCGCACTTTAGAGCGTTGCGACGCCCAAGCTTTCGCGTCGCAACACGACGAGTTGATATTACTGAAATTTTATTCTCTTTGTTTCGGAATTTTCGGACTCCGTTTGGGTCCCCTTTTTTCCTATGGAATCTAGTTTTACATATAATATTTTAAAATACACTCATACTAGTTATCCACGGGTTAGACCTATTTCCGATGCTTTGGACACCGATCTGACCCTATGAGTTCCACAACCGCTCTAACAGAATGGTATCAAATGCAAGACTTAACCACACAACACATGTTTCATGTTTGACATGTATTTGAATCTATGCCTCTATATTTTAATTTAACTATCCATAAGTCATATTGGATATGCGTTGCATGTTTTAAATTAAAATTTTAATTTTGACCCAAGCATGTTAATGTCTTGATTGTCATAAATCTCCAATGATTAGGTGATTACTTTAATTGAGTAATAAGTTTTAATAATTTTGGAGCATTATTGGATGATCCGTCTTATCAATACAGAAGATGAATGAGTTCTTACTACTTATATCCAAGATCGTCATTAGTGTAAGAGTATAAGTGCTCGGAATTTAGGTCGCTCCGGTAAAATATTAGATGTAACGTGATAAGTTAACGCAGTCACCCAATATTGTCATTAGTGTGAGGGTATAAATGCTCGGAATTTAGGTCGCTCCGGTAAAATATTAGATGTAACGTGATAAGTTAACGCAGTCACCCAATATTGTCATTAGTGTGAGGATAAGAAACGGTTCATGACCAAATTAGGAGTCACATGAAGTGATTGACCTTAGAGGTCTACCTAATGAGTTTATAAAGGCCAAGATCGTCATTAGTGTGAGGTTGAAGTAAATGTCATGGGATCCACTTCCCGCTATGAAATTTTGATAGTCAAATTTCTATTTTTCTGTTAAAGGAGATTATGGAATTACGTAAAATAAGTGGGATGGCACTAATAGATTTAAAATTCCATAATCAATTAGTGTTTTCATATTGAAATGAACAATGTACTACTAGTATTTAAATGTTGTCTTGTAGATGGCTGTCTCAAATACATTAGCGTAATTTTTGGATAAGGAGTCTTGAACTAGTTAGAGTATGAAATGAACATTCGTCTTGACTTGGAATCAGAACAGTTGAGGTATGTTACGCTCAATCCAATGTCTGTCGAATTTATTTCTAATTTTCTTAGACAGTACGTAGATGTACCAAATGCTTGAGCATTATGAGAGCATTCAAGGAGTTGTTCGAAGCAAATCAAGAAATTGAGACATATCGGAGGTCTAAGGAATTTTTCTATGCCACACTCAAGGATAAATGAGTGGTTAGCATTCATGTTTTGAACATGATTTACCAGATCCGATATATGGAATGACATGACATTTAGATAGATGATTGGCTAGGCCAATATCTGATCTTGTCTTCTTTACCCAATACATATGTTGGCTTTGTGATGCATTCGATGTAAGACACATATGAAGAGCTTGATAATATGTTACGCTAGGCATAACATGATTTGAAGAAAGGGAATCCCACTTTATATCTCCATGGTGGAGCAAGTTCTTCAAAGATTTCTAGGAAGTCTAAGAAGAAAACAATGGGATATAAGAAGAAAGATTCCAAGAAACAAACTGTAAGACCATTTGTAGCTCGTGTGCATGTCTACACAGCAAAACGTCTGGACACTGGAAGAAAGGATAAGTAGTAACCCCAGGTATGATTTATATTTTTCCTATTATTGACATCCCATTAGCCTTAAATACAAATAGTGGTTGGGTGTTAGACACCGGTAGTTCTACTCATATTTGCAACTTCATAAGAGTTAAAAGAAGGCTAAACATAGGAGATATCTAACTTATAGTTGGCAATGGCGAGACATTGGATGTCAGAGCTATATGAATAGTTGTTCTAGATCCTCATAATAAATGTAAATTAGATTTACATGACTATTTTTATATGTCATTTCTTATCAGATAGATAATATCTTAACCGATATTATATAAAAAATGATATAAAATAAACATTAAAGATAATGCTTTATGTTTATATGATAAAGACAATGTTCTTTAGCTAACGGTCACTATGTTTTGGAAATATATAGAGATGTCTTTAATGTAGAGGAAAATACAAGTAGGAAATCTGAATTAAAATAATACTGAATTATGGCATATGAGATTGGGCCATATAGGTGTTAGACGTCTATGAAAATTGGTTAAGGATGGTTTGATTGAAAATATTACCTTAGATCATTATCTGTTTTGTGAGTCATGTTTGCTAGGAAAATATGACACATGCCCCATTTCTTGGTGTTGGACACCATGTTGAAGATTTATTGGAACTAATACACAACGATGTGTGTGGTCTATTAAATCATGCCAGTCACGTTTTTTTTACATACTTCGTGACTTTCACGGATGATAAGTCAAGATATAAATATTTCTATAAATCAAAAATATTTGACAAGTTCAAAATATTCTGAAACGAAGTAGTGAAACAAACCAGTAAATTAATCAAGTGTCTCTAATTAGATCAATGTGGTGAATTTATGAGCAACGAATTTAGAAGTTATTTAAGTGAGAATTGAATTCTCGCCCGATATAGCCCACCAGTAACTTCTCAACACAATGGTATGTCTGAGCGTAGAATTCATACTTTATTGGAATTGGTGCGATCTATGTGAACTATACAGATCTTTCATATTACCTTTAGGGTTACGCTTTACTTACTGCTGGCCACATACTTAATAGAGTTCCATCGAAAGCTGTTTCTACAACCTCATATTAGATATGGTTCGGTACAAATTTAAGTCTTAGATATTTAAAGATTTGGGATTGTGATGCATACGTTAGAGTTACGCAGCGTGATAAACTAGCACCTAGAGGGTATAAATATAGGTTCATTGGATATCCTAAAAAAACTTTGGGATATTTATTCTATGATTTCGAGCAACGAAATGTATTTGTTGTTCACTTTACCACTTTTCTTGAAAATAAATTTTTGAGAGAAAGTGAGAATTGTAGAAATATTGATCTTGATGAGTTTGATCCCAATTGTAAGGAACCTGAGATGGAACCAGAGATCCAACTAGGTGAAGGATCTATAACATAGGTTCTACGTAAGTCGAATAAAATATCAAGGTCTTCTGATAGATTGTTTTTAACATCTGAAGTGAGCCTTGATGTTCTCCTCTTGGAGGAAACAAATCTGACTACGTATAAACAGGTGATATTGGATATCGAATCGGGAAAATGGCAAGAAGTCATGAAATCCAAGATGAATTCTATTGACAATCAAGTCTGGGATTTAGTTGAATTTCCCGAAGGAATTAAACCTATTGGTTGTAAATGGGTTTATAATAGGAAGAGAGAGCCCAATGGAAATGTGGAAACCTTTAAGGCCCGACTGGTAGTGAAATATTACACTTAATGTCCTAGGATTGAATATGAGAAAAATTTTTCACCATGAGCCATGCCAAAATCTATTAGGATTCTCTTATCATTTTCTGCATATCATAACTATGAGATATGGCAGATGGATGTGCAAACCGCTTTCCTAAATGGATTCCTCTAGGAGGATATCTATATGGAACAACCAGAGGGTTTTCGTATCCAGTGAGACTTCAAACTAGGTTTGTAAGCTCCAGAAGTATATTTATGGTCTTAAATAGGCATCCTGAAGCTGGAATCGTCATTTTAATGAGATAATTAGATTATCTGGATTCATCAAGAACGAGGAAAAATCATGTGTTTATAAGAAAGTGAGTGGGAGCATGATAGTTTTTCTAGTTTTATATATAGACCATATCCTTATCATTGGAAAAGATATATGATTGATGCAAAGTGTGAAAGCCTACCTTTACAATAACTTATCCATGAAATACATGGGTGGAGCTTCTTATATACTAGGTATAAGGCTCTATTGGGATAGAGTTAAGAAGCTTATATGGTTTTCGCAATCCACGTACATAGATAAAATATTCGAATTGTACGGTTATTACCAACTTCTAGGCAGTAAATATACATTTCCGATATGACATACATCTTTCGAAGAAAATGACACCTCAGACTGAGGAAGAGAGAGTTAAAATTTCTAACTTGCCATATGCTTTTAGGAAACATTATGTATACTATGTTATGTTAGAAACATGACATCAGTTTCAGTGTCATTGTGACTAGCCGATATTAATCTGATCTATGTAATTATCATTGGACAGTCATGAAACATTATTCTGAAATATCTTAAGGGTACTAAGGATAAGTTTCTCATATATGGAGAAAAAGAGCTACAATTTAAGGGTTATCTAGTCATTAACTTCCAAGGAGATCCAGATGATAGATGGTCTACATTCAGATATATATTTACCCTTAATAATGGTGCAATTAGTTGGCGATGTTCACAGCAAGGCTCAACAACTGATTCCACCATTGAGGAGAAATTTATAGCGGCTTTAAAAGCTACTAAAGAAGTTGTATAGATTAAAAATGTTATCACAAAACTTGACATTGTGCCTAGTATTGAGGATTCAATCCCATTGTACTGTGGTAATAATGGAGCCATCGCGCAAGCTAAAGAGTCGATGGAGCATTCCAATTCAAAAAATATGGATAGAAAATATCACGTAATTAGAGAGATTATTGAATGAAAAGATATAGTGGTCTTGAAGGTTCAAGGACTAGAAAACATAGCAGGCCCGCTTACTAAGGCCTAACCTCCTAATTTATTCGATAAACATATGAAGGAGATGAGACTCGGGTACCATCCAGATTGGCACTAAGCAAGCCGAAGTTTGTTTGAGTTGGTGTTTGGAGCACCAATATGAATAATGTATAGTACATTATATTTTGTTATTTATTAATAAAATAACTACATTTTCATTTCATACCTTATTAATGATATTGTCATTATGCATATTAGATTGATGTATAAATATGCTAAGAATGACATCGATCTTAGAATAGTCATGTAGTATTATTGGACACTAGGTGGTCCGACATTGAGATAATTATTACTATTATAAACTATTCTTAAAGTGTGTGTGTGTGTGTGTGTGTGTCTATATATATATATATATACATATATATATATATATATATTCCTAGTCGTTGGTTTTGGAATACGGTCGAATTCCTATAACCTATAAGACTAGCCCATGTCGTATATTGGAATTGGAGTTCCAATGGTTTAACCCAATGTACCATGAGCTTTGGAAGCTCGTATAGACGTGTGGGTATTGCTTGGACCAAAAAATGAATGACCACGGGTGATTCATAATAGTTGGAAGTACACACCACTGTCAATATGAATCTCCTCGAGTCGAGTAGCATATGTGATCATTTGACTATAGGATAACATTTGTTTTGTGTGAGATCCTCCACACTTTGGTGCCATGTATGTCAGAAACCTTTCATGGTCTGCCCTCTAGATGTTCGTTGGGTGTGGACTGATGCACTCGTTAATTAAGTGCGAATCAAGATAGGATCCGTCGACCCGTATGTGTACCATAAGGGGTTTAGGTATCCATGTGAGTAAGTCATAATTCTTAAGACTTTGGCCAAAGCCGATCACCTATGGTGGATCGCATCGATTGTAAAGAATCGTGGACATGTCGACATGAGATATGCGTCTCAGAAACTTGACAGTGTATTCTATGTTTCCTAAGCACAACTTTGATAGCTTACGACAGATGGATTGTTAAACATATGTGATAACCTCGACTTGTATAGTTCAGAAAGGTCATTCGTGTTCTTCGTAAATTTGGAGTTGGCTGAATTGCGTTAGGTTTATATGACAAACGTGTTTGAACTTAGACTGTCCTAATATGAAGTGTATTCGTTAAGCACTTGAGTAGCCGATTAATTTTGATAAAAGATAATATTCGATATTATAATTATAAACTAAGATAATCAAGTGTTATTGGATAACATTGATTATTTACTTTGACCTAATTTGATTAATTGGATTAATTCAATATTTACACAAGAGTTTTGTTGTAATTTCATAGTTATCTCTACCATTTGAGGATATTATTGTAATTGCAAGTATGTAATTATAGGTGTTTTTGGCTTGATTTAATTGGATTAAATCAAAGTGGCAAATATTTAACTAATCCATTTCATAATTTTTGTCTTGATTTTATTGGATTAAATCAAAGTGGTAGACAAAGGTGATTAGTCACACTTAATGATACATATTTGGACAAATTAGATTACGCCCACCTAAAAGTTGATTAGAACTTTTATTAATTAAAAATTACCTAAGTTTTGATATAAATAGCAAGCTTTATGAAATTTTTAATTAAGCTAAGCATAACCAAAATGAGCTTGAGAATGCTAAGTTAAATACAAGTAACTCTTTGAGAAATTAGCCTAAGTTAGAGAAGTGTTTAGAGAAGCTTTGGAAGTTCTCTACAACATTTCATCTATGAGAAATCAAGGTTGAATCTTGGAGTGAAGTTTGCTTGCATTGGAATCAATATTGGATCTTGAAATGAAGCTTGCTAAATCTTGGAAGTTCTCCAACAATTTCAACAATGAGAAGGAGATTGGATATTTATATCAAGCTTACTAGGTAATGTTTGATTTTCTCATAAGTTATATTTTTCAATAGTGAGTTTTCATCAGTGAAACATATAGTGATGAATTATGTATTGGATGCATAATTACATAGCTTAAAGTTATAATTGAGTAAAAAATGTTCATGTTGGACATTAAATAATTAATTAGAGTTTGGAACTCTAGATTAAAGCTTAGAGCTATGGCTACCATTCTAAAATCATTTGACAAGCTTTGGGTGAACTAGAATTGTATTGGTGTTTGCTAAGGTCCCAAGATCATTAAACAAGCATGAAACATGTGTGAATACAAATCAACGAAGTTGCGGAATACTCACATCGATCGGTTGAGCGACGCGCGAAGCAACAAAAATTGTTTTCTGCCCTTGTACTGCTCACGGCAGTGAGCTGCAACAGCCCACTATTTTTGGCTCTCCAAGGCTCGGCTTTGGTCCTCCATCAAGCTCCAAGCTTCTCGAGATAATTCCTGGCTCATGGGTGGACTTCTCTATCACCTTCGCATGTCTCTCGGAGTGCTAGCTCTTGTGATTTTTGCCACAAAAATCACCACTTTTGCTTCCCATCTTCTCGGCAAAACCAGAAGAAAACAGCCATTGTTGGGCATGAGATGATGAGAGAAAGAGAGAAGATAAATTGTGTGTGTTGGTTGTCAAAAGTGTATCTAATACACATTTGTTAATTTCAAATTCATTTAGCATGAATTTGGCTTTCAAAAAGTCAAGCCTTAAGGCTCCAACCACACACATCACTCCATCAATCCATCAATCAATAAATAGTGACTGGCGTCAATCACTCAAAGTGAAAGACATCTATCACTTAATTGACGAATGATGTGACGCTAGAAGTGACTAGCGATTTGACGCTTGATTTGACTTGCGTGCCGCACTCGAATTCGAAATGCGAATGCGCTCGTAAATAATCCCGGGCTCGGGTTCGCTAATTCCAAATTAACGAATTTTCCGTTGCGTCGTAATTAAATCTAATTTAATTAAATAATCATGCCTAGCATAATTACTATTGACGTCGCTAACGAATTAATTCTAAATTAATTCGTTCGCCCGAATTAAAATCTAATTTTAATTCCGCGTCGAAATCCAATTTCGTTTAATATATCGAATATATTAATTTATCGATTAATTCCAAATTAATCGTTATCTCTCTTTAATTGATATTTTATCCCAGATAAAATATCTCCGCAATTAATCCCAGATTAATTTTCTCTCTCATCTAATTAATCCCAGGTAATTTAAAGTGCGAGCCATACGTCATCGGTGAATCTTCGGGAAGCGACCCATGAGATCCCCGGATATGTTGGCAGTAAATCGGGTCGTCGGACTATCCGAACACGTAAGTACTAAGTACTACGTTTTACCGATTTACAAGACAAGGTTGGCTTCTAGCAAAGCACCATGCCTACCCAATTCTCCAGAAATAACCTTGCAGGAATAAAGGATCTATATCAGGCGTAGTATACGTAGTATTGCGTATTTCTGTCCAGTATCAGATGATCACATGCCTTGAATTGTGTCTGCCCCGTACGAAGTACATGTCGGATGTCTGGTAACTAGTCTCTATAATCGGATAAACATGACCTTGTCATTTTATCTCGATGACTGCAGTACTTAAGAGTACTAGTACCGTATCCTACGTGACCATCATCTCCATATGACTGGAGTGACACTTCCGTCTTGACATCACACCCAACACACTACGATTTGCAATATACCCAGCATAGGCGTACACGGAACCTGTTAAAGCCCTGGACGACCACAACCAAAGTATATTGATTGTCGCAAGTATTAGCGGTGCTGCAAGTCTCAGGTAAGACCAAATACACCTACCTTGATTTCGGATTTCTATAGACACATAGTCATACTACCAATGGAATTCCGATGGGGTCTATCCATAACGAAGCTGTTTCCCGTACCATCGGTAAAACACAACCTCCTATTACACTTGCATGAGTATCATATACCGAAATATATGAGAACTATGCCGTTATGCCCTCACAACGCGCACAAGTGTAATACTAGTCTTTTACGTATTTATCGATGTCCAATCTCGATAATACTCTGACTAGGGATATTTAATGATTTATCCTTCGTGGACTGATACTGTCTCATATCATTCTTAATCCAGGAACAAATCATAGGGACCTCCTATCATTTATACATCTAGGTGATCTAATCACAAATGATAAGAGAGCAATCTCATTTGTCACATAGTTAATTTGTACAACAACACCGTGATCTGTACAAATAGTGACGCTATGGGTCATTATTGTCTAACAAATTGTTCACGAGACATTTCATAGTGGGATTCTAAATTGGTTTGTGTTATATTCAAACAAATGCATATATGTTTTTATAATTCATGTATGTTAGTTTTATAATATGTGTTGATGATGCTAAAATTAGATTTTAGGTGTATTTGAAGTATTAGGAGAAAATTGGAAGTGTTTAGTATAGGTTTGAAGTAGAAAAATGCCCACTGGCTGAGGAGCGTCGTGACTCTGACTCCTCAGCGTCGCGACGCAGAGCATCGGACCTTGGCGCATCGCGACGCCCACCCTTCTGCATCGCGTCGCGATATGTTCAGCTCTCGGTGTTGCTCTCGCAGTTTGGAGCGTCGCGACGTCCAAGCTTCCGCGAAGAGTTGATACATCCTGAAACTTTATTTTCTCCGTTTCAGAGTTTTCAGACTCCGTTTGGGTCCTTATTTTTTTCTACAGACTCGAAACAAAATGTAGTTTTACATAAAATATTTTAAAATACACCATACTAGATATCCACAAGTTAGACCACTTCCGCTGCGTGGGGAACCGATCTGACCCTAGGGGTTCCATAATCACCTCAACAGAAGACTCCCCTAGACCTCCTTCGAGTCCAATTGGCTAGAAATTATCCTTAACATTTATCTGGTTCAGTCTACGGGAATATTCCCTCTTGTCGAGTCAAGTTAAATACCTAGACCGTCATCTGGTCCAGACGACATAGAAGATTCCCCTGTACCTCCTTCAGGTCCAGTCGGCTGGAGATTGTCTTGAACCTTCATCTGGTTAATTCCTTATTCAACATCTGGTCCAACCAACCAAAGAATCTCCCGAACCATCAACAGATCTGGTCGACTGAGGAGTATACCGAATTTGTATTTGACATAATATGACATTCGTCCGGTCTAAGTGACATCAACATCTAGGTAGGCTCAATCAAACCCCAGACGACACACTCGTAGAATACTCTCCAAGCCAAGAACTCATTGACTTAGAGAGTATGAGACAAACTGTACGGGCCAAAGACCTAAATCTATTTTCATCTCAGGCCTATGTATCAGACAAAGCCCAATGGGCATAAGACATCTAGAAGCTCTCGATTTATGCACTTGATCCTCCATCAACCAGAGGCTACTAAAGGCCCGAGCAACTTTTAAGGATTCCAGTAAGATCCAAATCATACTACTTGATACGTCGTTCGACATTATCAAGCCAGTCTACACCCCAGAATCATTCTCAAATAAGAAATATAAGTATTGAGATCACAACAAACTACCTACAAACATGATGGTATAATCTAAAAATACGATTGAGATTACATCTAATCTCGAATATCCACGCACTCTTAATGTAATCCTAACTCTACTACCCTCTTCTGAAAGGATTGAAACTCGATTGCTCCAATGAGTCATAATCCAACTCGAAGGTTATTCTTTAGCCTATAAAAGGAAATGGGGTCCAAAGGTTTTGATTCATTCAAGCTTTAGCACTCATATTCGAGTACTCAAAGCAAACATCGTTCCCTAAACACAGGCTTACCGCCCTCACGACAATCAAACTAAGAAGACCAAGGTAATTCTTAGCGTGATCTTCCCTCATATTGCGCTCGTCTACATAACTGACTTGAGCATCGGAGTGTTTACGACATCGACCACATCGGGGGCTAGATACTCTATGCTCACTTTGTCTTTATTTTACAGGACTGCTAGTGCCCCAACATACGAATCTAGATTGTTGGCCGAAGGAAAAATTCAACGTCTACAATATCCACAGAGCCAGTGAGAATGATTTAAATTATGATAAGTGCAGGGAAGCTCATACTTTCATAAATACGTGAGGAAGATGTGACAATCCCAACTTATTTGGTGAAGACGTGGACTGATATGATAGCTAATAACTCAGCTCTTTTCGGAGCAGCTCGACCTTAGATGTGTGAATGTGTTCTTTGTTTAACAAGTGGGGAGGCACCTAAAAAATGACCTTTGATGCCAAAGTCAGTAATAAAACTATATAATAGAATTGATCTTTTTTTTTTATGTCATTCTTCTTTTTCATTTTTCATCTTTTGTTGCCCCCATAATTACGACTTTGATCTTCCCTTTATCTAAAAAAAGGATTTGTTGGATCGTAGTAATTGGGTATCGAATTTAATTATGACATGTGATTATATTTTTATTTTTTTGCCCTCCACAATTACATCTTTGATCTTCCCTTTGTTGGGAAGAAAATGATTTGTTGGATTGTAGTAATTGGATATTGAATTTGATTATGACACGTAATTATGCTTTTAGTATATTGATGATATGTAAAGACAGGTGCCGGTCTGATTAATTACATGTGTAGAAGTATATTCTCGTTAGACTTTGTTTGAATTTCATAGTTAGTAGTGTTATTTGGCTCGGTTGATCTCGAGAGGAAAGATGGACTAGAGATGTAGTGATTTAAGCTGGCGTGACAATACGAATGTCAAAGCGTTATTGTGAGAAGTTGTATGTCGCAGATAATGCAATTCCACTATGAATGGGAAGCTGTATGCTGATAAGAGTAAAGATGGCAATGGGCGAGCCGGGCCCGGGCTTTGATAAGCCCGGCCCGAGCCCGTCAATTTTTTTGGCCCGGGTCCGGGGAAAGCTCGGCCCGAGCGTCTGTCGGGCCGGGCTTTATTAGACCCGAATTTTTATTAATAAAAAATTTAAATATATTTTTAATTTATTATAGAAATATAAATATAAATATAAATATAAATATAAATATAAATAATATTTTTTAAACTTATTGTGCTAGGCCCGGCTCAGGCCCGAACCTGAACGAGGCCTCTACTTCGCGGGCCCGATCCGGGCCGGACCGAATCCGGGCTTTTTTGCCACCCTTAGCCAAGAGTGCAGTTCCACTGTGAATCTTGCACAAGAAGAATGTGATGTGAAAGTGACATTTGGTATTATGGGTGTTGGTGTAATTATGACACATACACAAATAATGATAAGTTCACAAGATATGAAGGAAGAAAATAAGAACAATAGGAATTATTATTAGAATTAGAACAGATCATAACGATAATTACCATAATGTCTTCCTGTCGACTTCTTAACAAAATATGCAAGCTAACATTTGCTAATTTTCTATCTAGAATTGTACTACTAGAAGGCAGTCTTAAATTTTTGATACTCTGTTGATGGAGATTTCTGCGACTAAGGAATTTGTACAGTTCGGCAAGGGTAGAAATGGAACTTCCCACTTCTTGGGGGACCAGGTATATTAGTATATTCTCAGACAGTCAGAGAGTCCGAACACTTCCTTCTCGGACCAGCCGACCAGAGGACAAAGTATGGCACAAATTTCAAAAACGACATCAGAACCGAGGCCGACCACTTTAGACCGGTAGCTCGGTTTGGTTCTGTCCTACCTCCCGAAACAAGCGGGTAAGTTCGGATATTTCGGGTCCGGACGGAAACAGCTTGGGAAGCTCGGCATATCATTTGGCCGACCTCTGGAAGACCGACGTGAGACCAGAGTAGTTGGATTTTCCCTCCGACACGTGTCACAGCTTGAGAGCTCTTTACAGGCTGGCATCATTATTGTTGCGTGTGGTAGTGGAGAAAACAAAGTGATGTGCAGGCCGTCAGACGACAGGCTAGCTTTCGGCGACGACAGTCTTGGGGCAGGGAGCCCCTCAATCAGTCGGAGACCACGCGGGAAAAGTCATAAAAGTGGAGGAACAGTGTTGTAATCCTCTGGGTATATAAAGAGAAGTTAAATTTCATTTGTGGGGGGATATCAAAAAAACTTGTAGCTGAAAGAAAATAAACACTACTTGTAAAGCACCGTAAGCAAAATAACTCGGTTTTCATTAGGCCATCCATGAAACCAGGTCGGCCGAGCTGGTTTTGGTAATAAAAGTAACATCTCATTTTGTGCCTGTGGACGTAGGCTGCACTTGCTCCGCTGAACCACGTTAAAACTCTCTTTCTCCGTTTTTTACTACATTTGCCTTTGGTCTCCTCATAACCAAACAAATTCAAGGTTGATGGAGAGTTGTCTCGGGAATGTTATCTCGAAACAACCCATGTGACGAAAATCATCCGTCAACGTACTCTAAACAAAATTTTAAAATATATGACATTTAAAATTTAAAATCCTTCATTTTGGCTCGAGAGGTCGGTCAACAGTGTGGGCTGTCTTCACGGGCAGTACTACTGCTCATCAGCTGATGAGCATATCTGCAACATCAATCATCAAACAAGAAGCAAAGCATAGCTACTCTTGCTTACATGGTTTCCTATCTTGTACCAAAAAGCTTGTAACTTTCCGCCTATTTGAAGAACTTTCAATTGACATAAAGATCAAGAACATTACAAATCTCCACTTGAAACAGCTATTACATAATATTTCAGTGGAAATGGTGAGACGTTTTGAAAAAAGAAGCCCCCCTGCAGTTGCTTTAAGAGAGATTAATTTGACCTGTGGTTGAAGCAGTACTACATATGGCTAAAGGCGAGAGATTATTCATCATCTAGCTCACTATAATAAAATACATAAAAACATTACATGCATTATTACACGAGACTTGTCTGTTCAAAAAAAAAAAAAGGGTTAAGATTTAGGACAAGACGAGATGAAACTAATACGAAACGTCCCGATTGTCATCTCTAATTTACCCCGATGTGCACAGTTGGAAAGAGAAACTAAGCAAAACAGAGTAAACAAACAACAGACACAACATTCACATAACTTAAAAAAACACAAAAATATTATTCATGTTTATGGATCTCTCTGTCTAAAACAACATACGTCCGCAAAATTCAGGTAATCTGAGATAAGTTGACGACAATAAATTAGTTTAGTGGCACGGATCCATAAAACACAACTTCAGCCGGGCCGGTCATGTATACATGGTTGTCTTCCTCTCTCCATTCAATATCCAATGGCCCTCCAGGTAGATCAACAGTGCATTTCTGTTTTACGTGAAAATCGTCAAGTATGAGGAAAATGAACAAAAACAAATACAAAGAGGGATTGTAGGGTTGTTATAGCATCCTTAATGTTCCATGGCATGCTAAAAAGATGGACAAAATCAGCTTCAATCTAGAGTAATTCAGGTTCATATCGTTTCTATTATTGCATGTTAAACTTACTCTCTTAGCATGACCTTCAAGAACTGCTGCGACAACCACCGCACAAGCACCAGTCCCACATGCCAGGGTTGCTCCTGCACTTAAAAAATGTTGGTTTTAGCATAACCAAATACAACAAATCCATTACTTTAAGTACAGTAAACCAACAATTCAAATTCGGCAACAATTAGTAACCTGCCCCACGTTCCCAAACCCGCATCTTCAGATGTGAAGGAGAAATAATCTCTACAAATTCTGCAAATCATATCAAACAAAATTTATGACTACTCACCTATGTCATGACAAGGCAAATTTATGAATTATGATTAAAAAAAAAAAACAACAGTATGGCCCTAAACTGTTCTAGGCAGTGAAGATGAAGATATTGTATATACACTTCTCCATAACAAGCTTTGCTGCTAGGAAGTTTACCAAGGTCTGTTATAAACTAGCAATGGGCAAAGGCACAAAGTTCAATTCAAACCTTGCAAAACTTGTTTATGCTCATTGGGGTGCAGAGCTCAATTATAACCATACCCACACCAATTCTACAAATGAAAAGAACAAAACTTTCAAAAGCTTTTAATATGGGGATTGGGGCCACATGGCCGTTTGACCATCAAGCTTAATTCTTGAGGTTGGAGGCAAAAACCATGCATGCCTATGACTCATAAGTACAATGCTGATAATTTTAACCCCATAACGATACAAATTTCAAATTACCAATAAGGTGCTCCTGGCATTACAGCTGTTCAATAATGGGAAAGACAATGATGACGTACCAAGAAAACCAGATCGCTATATGAGATTGGACTGATTCCGAGGGAAAATTCAACACCATAATTAGATAAAATCTAACCTGTGTTGATTCGTGCGGGGAACACAGAATGATGCTCAAATTTAGGACCAATATCAGCCAAATTTAATTTATCAACCTGCAAATTCTGTTCAATTGCAATCATTACAAAAAGATCAGTATCAGAGAAATGCATAAGAAAATGGAATTATATCAATTGTTTCTTTCAAAAGTAAATAATATGATAATTTACGAGCATCTAGAACTTTTTTGCAAATAGTGATGACGAAGAAGCTGACTAACATTAGAGACAGATTAGGAAATATAAATGTTATCTAAAGCGGCCAATGTTCTAAGAAAATGCCAGGCGGTAGGCGTACGGTGAGGGAGCGCCTAGGCCTTTTAGGCGACGCCTAGAAGGATAGGCTAGGGGGCGCTAGACGACTTTATTTTTTATTCAAAAAACCGAGGAAAAAACGTACAGATCTGCGTAGAACCGCCTAGGCGACCGTCTAGACCCATTGCCTAGGTAGCCGCTTAGAACCGCCTAAACGCCTAACACCGCCTAACAACCGTTTTCATGCATAATTAGAACGACCAGGCCTAGAGGCCGCCTAAACCATTTCTTAGAATAGTAAGTAGCATGAACTTTGTTAACTCTTTATACTAGGGGTGTGCACGGGTCGGTTGACACTCAACCCACCTAACCCGCAAACAGTGCGGGGTGGGATTTTTCGAACCTGACCCGCACAACCCACACAAGTCGCAGGATGACTCACGGGTTGGATGGTGTGGATTGAATATATTAATTTTAAAAAAAAAAATTAATTAAAAATTTTAATAATATACATTTAAAATAATAAATACATATATAAGAAAGGGGAAAAAACATTAAAATTATCATATAAATTAAAATAAAAAATTAATTCGTGGGTGAGGGTTGAAAATTTTCCAGCCCATGTCAACCCACAACTCACGCGGGTTGGCCAAAACCAGCCCAACTGGCTGCCAACCGGTATAAGAAGAGGAAAAAAGATTAAAATATAAAATTAAATGAAAAAATTAAAAATATCATATGAATTAAAATTAAAAAATTAATTCGCTGGTGCGGGTTGAAAATTTTCCAACTTGTGTCAACCAACAACCCACGTGGGTTGCCCAAAACCAACCCAACGAGCTCCCAACCCAACTCGCACAGGTTGGCCAAATCCAACCCAACAGGCTCCCAATACAACCCAACCCGTGCGGGTGGACTCATTGTTCGGGTTGGATTTGCACACCCCTACTTTATACTCTTTTTTCCCATCGTACTTATCATCTAGAAGGGTGTCAGATTAAAAAGGTTACGCCATAAGACCTAATAGAGCTTCAGCCTTAGAATATATACATGCATGATGCATGAAGACCTTAGACCCTAGAAACATAACAATATTTATGCCTACAATATTTACTCAGGTTAACATTAACTTTAGTGAAAGATTCAGTATAAATGTCGGCTTCAGGTACGTAAAAGAAATAGCACAAAAATAAATACCTCAAAGAAATAGTACAGGATAAACCCAACACAAATATCACAGTCACATAAAAAGTTATTCAGAATGTATACCTGCCCTTCTTTTGTACCAAAAGTCACACAGTGAGGATTTCCCATGCTAACACAAGTGACATTCCATTTAACTCCATCAACATCAAGTTCTGATTTAACAACAGATTGATCTTTATTTGCTGGTAATTTTGTAGGCACATCTGAAGCTTTAAGTATCGGTTCACCCATATCAACTCTGACCTGAAATTGCAGTAGGCAGTGACTGATACGATTAGGATACACACCCAGAACAATAAGTAGACAGTAATTTAAAAGCAGAAACGAACTTAAAGTTAAGCAGTCACAGAAAGGATGCCACCAAAAAAACAAGAATTATATTTCAGTAACTTTGTTGCATCTTGTCACTGCTTAAACATGTGAAGAGCTTTGCCAGATGGCATATTCCTAGTGTGAGAAACACTGATGTGTTTAAAAGTCAGGTGGATTTCAAAAATAGAGGATTCTGAATAACAAACCTTTCCATCATCTTGAATTTCTGGAACAATTAGACCAGCTCCAGTGTGAACAGTGAAACTGCAACAGTAAACAAAGAAAAACAAATTACTAAACACCCTCCACAAATGATCAGGATGGATTCAAACCATTAATTATAAAAAAGTATTTTTCAATCAGTTTTGATTTATTGATATTTCCAAAGATTGCCCTGCTTGCATATAAGATAATCCTTTACGTATCAGTTGCGACTTCAAAGTAGTCTCTTAAAACTTGCCTTTCAAATGCAATTGGCAAGCCATGCATATAACTTAAATGTCAAGTTTCTATATGTTTTACATAGAGTGATATCCTAGCAAGAATTATCCAATAATAAGACATTACGTTGCAAAACCAACTGGTAACATTACCTTTGCTTTCCATGTAAATTTTCAAGCTCCGCAATGAATCTTGCAAAGCATCGCACTCCATTACCACACATCTAGATGATGAAAAAAGAAAAATAATTAAAATCTAACCAAAGCTCATTACAAAGTTATACAGTACAGTTCCCTCAAATTTATTAGCATTAGCATATATCAAAACATAAAGTATTGAACAAAGGGCCAACCTCCGGCTCGCTGCCATCAGAATTGAAGATTCTCATGGTATAATCAGTGCCATTGACTCCAGGCATGGCAAAGATCACTCCATCCGCCCCAATTCCAAAGTTCCGATCACATAGCTTCACTGCTTGCTCCGGAGTTATCATAGGCTCTGTAGAATTCCTATTATCAACCTATAAAAAATTCACTCAATCAGTGCCAAGTCAAAAATCTCATCAATTGCATCAAAGAAAACGATCAGTTCAACTAAACTCAATGAAAGCGACATAGCATCATTTCACATTTCTCAAATTGCCCGTATCACTATTGACTTGTCTTTGTATTAGTATGATGCTGTCAGTGTCAGGAACAAAAATGGAGATTTCGATTGAACAAAAATAGTAATTTCTGATGAATTCCTACATATTCTCGAGAACCAAACAGAAATGGAGAAAGAAAGCGTTAGTACCAAAATGAAGTCGTTGCCGAGGCCATGGTACTTGACGAAGTGAAGGAAGCCGCTCTCTCTCCGGTCAAGAAAAGAGGTTCGCGAAGCTCTCTCGGGAGCGTGGATGCTGCTCATAGAAGAAGCCGAGACACGAAAGCTACGGATTTTAAGAGTCAAATTAGAATTGGATTGGAGAGTCAACGAATAAGATAAAGAGGAGGAGGATCGAAGGGGAGTGATTGGAGTGAGAGATCGGCGAGTAACGGAGAGTGAGAGCGTCGTGGTTATGGCCATGTTTGGCGAGTGTTACAGTGACGTATTGTCGTCTGCTGTTAGCCTGTTACGTTCAAAGGAGAATTTAGGTTTTATTGCCCCAGACAAGAGTGACGGTCAATGGCACCGTGGAAATAAGAGAGTTTTAGTTTCAATTAGTAGATAATCTGCGCGATACGTGACTCGTTATTAAAATATAAATAAAAAAAAAGAAAAAAAATTAATTAATTAATATCATACTTTTAATTATAATTGTCTAGGTTATATAATTTCTTTAATGTTCTCCTACATTAACAAATGTGACTTCTAACTTATTTCATTTTATATTTTTTTATTGAAGGAGAATAAATTTTGAACATCTCTATAGTTAATTAATATAATTTATGACTCTTGAACTTCTACTAATAAATAAATGACAGTTAATGAACAATGTAAAAAATTAAACATTAATAATTCATTTGAAATAAATACACATTTAATTAATAAGCTTTTAATCATTAATAATTTAAGAAAGTGAAATGCTAATGAGTGCCCCTAGGGCACTTGTTAAGGATCCATTTTAGGAAAGTTTTTATAGGAAAAATGACAAAGTAATTAATATTTGACATTTTTTTACATTCCCCATAAAAGTGATATGAAAACTTACTAAAAATGGATCATTAATAAGTGCTGTTAGGACATTAGTTAGCATGACCCTTTAAGAAAATGAAGAGTTTGGAAGAGTTGGAAAAATGAAAGGTTTGCAATTGAAGATTATGAAAAGTTGAAATATTAATAACTAATTTGAAACAATGTGTATTTAATTAATATATATTCAATAATTAATAATTTTGGAAAACGAAAAGATTAAAGGATCGGGAAAATAAAATATTAGTGGTGGAAGAATGCGAAAAGTTATACATTGATAATTTATTTTAAATATTAATGATTCATACGCTTACATGGACAGCCTCAAAGATAAATACCGATGTGGACAGCCTAAAACAGAAACCATTTCTCAACTTTTATATAATATATAAATTCTTCGTACATATGGTATATGAATGTTCCTCATATTGGATATTCATGCTTTTACACATCACTTGAAACTTGCTTGCATCTTTCTGCTACGCTATATGTTCCTCATATTACTAAGAAACTGCTTACTCTTGGATAATGACATTTTAATAGAACTTTCCTCTGACCTGTGTTTTATTAAAGACAAAAAGATGAGGATAATTATGGCTCAAAGGGTTGCTAAAAGAGGTTTGTACCTGCTGCTGTCAAAAGACGATCAAAATCAAACCATATGTTCTCCGACATACCCACTGCGACATACCCACTGCTGTCAAAAGATGATCAAAATCAAACCATACGTTCTCCGACATTTTCCCTACCCAGCTCAATGCTTATTATCTCATTGATAATAAGGTTGCTAACACTTATTGTTCAGTGTTGACGATTATTTTTTATTCCAAGGGTGATTTGATAATTCAACCCCACGAACAAACCTCCCACAAGTAGTGAATTTGTTTGGTTAGTAAGGAGCCAAAGCAAATAAAAAATCACAGAGAAAACAATAGATTAACGTGGTTCGGTGGAGTGTGGCTCCAACCTACGTCCACGAGAGTAAAGAGAGGGGATTTTATTACTCGCTCGGGTCAAAACCAACATCCTCTCTCTCTCTATCACTAAGTTTTCAGGTCTTTCTTTACAAGTGCTAAAATATCAAAATTGCTAACAAAAGAGCCAACCATTGAAATTGAGTCTTCGATTCCTTTATATAGACTTCTGAATCTACTATTCCACCAATCCACGATGTCATCCCATGTCATTCTGTCATTATTGCCCATGCTTCCTTTCTTTAACCACTCTGCAAATAGTATATATGGTCTTTGACTCAACCATCCTCTGCCAGCAGAAGCCCATCATTCTAACTTTTTTCCACTGCTACATGTTCTGCCAACGTGACAACATGTGACTCGACCACTCCAGCATTGTTCCGTCAGTTAGAGTCTCTTCCCAATGAAAGTTGTTGACTTACTAATGTCACATCAGTTTTCTGGAGGCCCAAACTTTCATGTAAGGTATACATCATAAGCTTTCAAGTACAAGATATCTTGTGGTCTCAGCTCTGATCCTCGGGTCAGCGTGTTGAGGAGAATGATGATTGGTCATGCCTCTTCTAACTTCCTCAACCGAGTAGGGTCGGTAAGTATGACCCCATCGACTTAGCTTCCACGTGTGCTCAAATGTTGTCGAATCTGATACATTTCCTTTAGGTCGAGCCGGTATCCCAACCTAGCCTCATCAACTGGCTCTTCTCTCGGGCGTTCCTCTGCACTTTGGGCTCGGGCCCCTCTATATAACCTATCCCCCTTCAAAGACCTTGAGCGTCTATTATTTGTCAAGTGCAAACCACATTCTATCCCTTCTCAGGCTTCAAACTTCCTCGGGGTGAAAAACCACAATCAACATTTGTCCCATAGTTCTTAGTATCAACGGGTTAGTGAGTTGATGTCGGGAACTATTCAAAGATGGTATAGATGGTGCTTATGTCCTCCGATCACAACTCGCACTATTCATATTGCCATGTCCCTCGGGTCAAAAAGGCACTCATATCGCCAAAGATATCTTTTTTTATATGTATGGGTAACCCCGAGGGGGGCCAATGTAAAAACTTCCATTGTAAATGAAAATTCAACTCTTACACATACTTATGTTTTCCATACTGAAACACGCGACAATCGAAGACCCGAAACTGGGCAATTTCCTCTCCAACACACTGGACTAACCAACCTTAATCAACACTTGGTAAATTCAACCAAAGTTATTTCAACCATTCCTCAAAGGGACCACACCATGAGCAAGAGCATTGATTCTCGAGGCCAACACAAATATGTCTCTAGGCTCATACACTTGGTGGATTTTGAATCCTTCGAACAGGTAATAACGAGCGTCTTCTACCCGACCATCATCAACACCTTCTGAACTGACCTTGATCAGGCGAGGCAATGAGGAAGAAGTCATGATCCTATACCAACGAGAGCGACAAAGCCTCGGTGGGACGTACCCGACTCAAGCCGTTGTAATCACTTGGCAATGAGGGAATGTCATCTCCTTGTGCCATTCAATACAAGGCCATGAGGGAGAAACTCCACCCCCATGCCAACGAACACAATAAGACCTTGGTGTGACGTACCCGACCCCGAGCCACTATAACTACTTGGCCACTAGGGAATGTCCCCTCCTTATGCCATTCAATACAAGGCCATGAGGGAGAAACTCTGACCATATGCCAACAAACACAATAAGGCATCACTGGGACTTACCCGACCCGAGTCGCTGTAACCACTTGGCCACAAGGAAATGTCCCCTCCTTATTTCATTCGAGTAACATGGCCTTGGCGGAACGAATACACCCCCGAGCAGTCAAAATTATATTCAAGACAAGCTCTAGGGGGAAGATTCTCAACCCTCGGCCATTCTTACGAACAATGGTAATGGCGGCCCACACCAAGTTACGCAAAAATAAAACAAGATGACAAATATGATGGGGTGAGGTATCACACACTTCACACTGAGCCAAAAAAACGTCGAGGGAACTGAAGCAGTGTCATACTCCACATTACCCAAAACAACAACTCTGAATCTTACAATCCAGAAGTCTTGGCGAACCGAGCTACGGACTGGAGGGGTGATCAACGCCATAAGGAGTGTCCCTATGCTAGGAAAAACCTCAGCCTCACAAACACCATGAAGGCCTTCCTGCCTTCCCCGTGCTATGCTTGGCGGGTCTGAAATGGGATGGCCAACGTCACATGGGCAAATTTCTTTCCCCGTTCTAGACACATCATGAGGCTGTAAACACCACAGAGGCTCGTGGGACTTCCCCGTTCTATGCACTATAGGAAACACTTTCCTTATGCGCAGCGGAAATGCCTTAGGCTCCGGGATCGACCTTGAAATTTTTTTGCCTTATCCCTTTATGTAAATTGAATGTTAGCAACCCTTGGTGACTTGATTTGCTTCTGTTTTGAATGTTTTCCTTGAGATCCGTTGCTATGAATCTACCACTCGATCTTCCGAAATATGACTCGTTACCAACAAATCGAATTGTGGACATCACTCACAAAGTTTTTTCTCTAAACTCTTTAGAGAAAGTTGTTGTCACAAATTTTTCTTTTTATTCTTTCAACACTTGAGAGAATAATATGAATCACTTAAGAATTGGAGGAAGCTCTATCCCTATTCCTTTTGGCTTTTGAAAGAAATAATGAAGAAGATGAAGTTCTTGCTCACTCTTTTTTCTCTCTTCTCAACACTTAAGAAAAAAATTGGATTTTGATTTATGAAAACTCACTATTTCTCTTGAGAAAAATCTGGATTTTTATCCTCTTTCAAAGCCAACATATCTTCTCAATAATATAGTAAACATAATGAATATATAAGGCCATACTATAGCATGTGAAGTAGACCAAGATTAGGTAATTATGTATGACCTCATAGACAAAATGCTTGGACATTATGGCAAACCATAATAGTTTGTCTCTTTGATAATGCAAATATTATTATCATAATAATGATATAATTATCTCATAATTATAATAACTTGATTATCTCATAATCATAAAATTCTAGAAAATATTATAGTAAACATATTTAATATAGTTTTCATTTGTGACAAATTATATTATTAATCACATTAATAATATATAAATATATATATATGAGTATATAACTAAACGATCTAATTACATTTAATTTGCTACAGTATATCGAGCTAGCACGAGGACTAAATAGATCTACAGTTCCCAGCTCTAATAATTTCATAATATTAATTAAACTCTTTAATTAAATTTTCCGAATTATTAACTTCGGGTTATTCCACTAAAAACCTGAAGTTGAACTCTCGTTACCGTAGATGGAAAAAATAAACCAAATAACTTCGGTGTCCATCGATATAGTCATTGCATATGGATTAGCCTTTCACGAGTATCTCATAATTAGAGCCGAGTTATAAAGTCTGTCATACCCCTCTAATTATTTTTACCTTAAGTATCATTGATTCTCTAATGAATAATTTATTCATAACTATTATGAATATTAATCTTTCTATTCGTAATAGAAAGACTTGAGCGCTCTAATCATTCAAGTATCGAATCAACCCTTAAGAAAGATATTCTTCTACTTCTCGTAAGGAGGAGTGAACTTCATGTCTATGTAAAATGTTATCAACTACACACCAAAATATAACCCTAAAATACGTAGTTATTGGTCGGGATTGCTTCACCAACCCCACCTTTGTAAATCAAAGGACATAGTCTGCCATGCAGGAGTTCGTAATACACTCAGGATTAAGATCAATCCATTTATGGTCATCTAGTAGATTGAAATGAATTTCTTTATTTAACGAATATTATAAAATATTCATTTTTATCTGGATCCAACTCTATATGATCACATCATACAAGGTGCCTTCATTCTCATGTCACTACATGAACGATCCCGGATCAAGGTCGTCATATAAGTATAGAATCGACCGCAGCTATAGATAAACCATAAAAAAGTACCTGTTTTGTTTCCTCTCTATAGACTATTTTAGATTACTAACTTTATACTTAAATTCGCTTGTGTATGACACTCATACACTAAGTCTGAAAGCATATGAGTAATTAAGGGTAAACAAGATAATTTACAATATGTGATTTAAATCAATTTTTTTTAATAAATGAATAATGCATTTTTTTTATTTCAATAAACAATTCTGTTTACAATACATGATGCTTTAGGGAATATATCCCAACATGCACCTCTAACACTAGGCGGCGAACGCCGTGGGGGAATTATTCCTCTCCACATGATGCGAACCCGAGGGTACTATGGTACCTTAGCTATCTTCAATCCATACATACTATGGTTACCTGGGGGCGCCAAATGCCATGTTGGCCCTCCCACCAAACGTGTTATGGTTATCCCGATGCGTCGAATGCCACTTAGGCCTTTGCGTTATATCCCTCAAAGGTGCTAGTCATTGGGTACCAAAACTCCGGCCCGGGGGTTTGATAATGACACCAGAGATTGGCGTGCATTGGGGGTTCGCATCTTCACCACATGCCTTACACCCCTTGATACGTCCCGGTCACGAGTATTTCACAAGAATATTAAACAAGTCTTTCTCATCCAAATAACAAACAAGTATAGAAGAACAAGTTCCTAAAGGGGAAAACCCTATTTATATTCCCGAGATCTACTATCATTCTTACAACTATTTTAAGGTCATTCTAAGAGAGGATCTACTGGAAATATATTCTCAGCATCTCAGCGTTCTAGGGTTTTTTTAGCCGGGTACCATCCAGCTGCTCCAGGCGATAGGTTCCCGACCTGATGACTTCATCAAATCTGTAAGGCCCTTCCCATTTGGCTCCCAATGTGATATGATACATAGAACATAAAGAAAACAAGCCTCGAAGTATGGATCCAAGCATCCAATGAAGAAGCCCAATAATCCATTCACGTTATTTGTCAATGAAGGGGGTCCAAGATATACAAGTGAATGCCTCTCAGAGGAGGTCAATATTAGTGTTTATTTTAGAGTGAGCCGATTGTTAGGGGCCCTAGGATTTAATGTTGGTGTTTATTCTAGAGTGAGTCAAATGTTAGAGGCTCAATATTTTATTTTAATGAGGATTATTACCTAGGGTTATTTTTTTTATATATTTTAAAATTAGGGTTTCCATTGTATTATTTAAGCAAGCCTATCATTAATAAAATGAGATGAATATTTAACCCTAAAAACTATTATTGCAATTAGGCACATTGGTGGTGAGGTCGTGGATGGCTAACCATGGAAGAGTGGATTCTCTTCAAAAGTTATCAAATGAGGTTGCTGTCATTTGTGGTGTTTCAAGCAATTAGGGGTTCGTGAGGCTTGGCTCTTCACAGGTTTCTAATCTCCAAACCTCATTGTGCTTTCCTGGGCGCTCATAACAATTTTTGTGGGTTTCACGGGTTTTATTCTCGTGGGGTTCACATGAGTTGTGTGGGTAGTACTTTTTTATGGGTTTGTTTGGCTTTGCTCCAGACAGGCTCTCATCAGTTGGTATTAGAGCCTCGAAGTATGCAGATACATGGAGTATCAAGAAAAGAAGCCTCGAAGTATGGATCTACGCAAACCCAAGGCAATGGAATTTGTGTTTTTATTCAAAAATATAACCAAGCTTTTACTTAATATTCGGACATCTTGCCTTAGCAAGTAGTGATTGTTCGCATAAAACAGTAAAGCTTGAGTTAGTTTTAAAAAAAATGATAATAATAATAATCAAGCTTTTACTTAGTAACTGGACATCTTGCTCAGCAAGTAGTGATTGTTCGCGTAAAAAGTATTTTTTTACGTTAAATATGTATTATTTAAAAAAATATATTTTTTTACATAAATAAACTATTATTGCCAAAGGTGTGAATTCCGATATAACTTTAGGATAAAAATTTTACTTTATTTTCAACAAGACCTGTGAATATTGTGGGTATAATAAATTGATTATACTTTATTTTATATGTGTATGGAATGGTAAAAAGTACAAGGGAATTTACTTATTTTATAATTTAGAAAGAAATAAAATAATTACTAACTTGGATTAGAAAATATATTTTTAGTTTTCGCTTAAATAATAGGGACTAGTAATAAACTGGTTGGAGGGAGATGGGTTGTGATGAATACTAAAAAGTGTACATTTAATAAAGTAAAAGTAATCATTTTACACTTATAATTTTATTAATCCCCTTAATTTAGCACATTTGTGAAATAATAATTAAATTTATATTTTATATATTTTTATTGTATTTTTATTTCTTATATAGGTGAAATAATACTTTGGATGTATAACTAGAAAAATAAACGTGACATTTGGATTTTGGAGGCTATAAACTTAAAAGGGTGTTATAACAATGTACAATTTCGGAAATTATAACTTTGCGTAATTTTTTGTATTTTGACCATAACTTTTTATTCCCATATCAGATTGAGGAAATTGCAGTTCCAGATAAAACAAGACTCAAATATATAAAACTTTTCTCTTTACAAGGTTTTCTAATTTTAAGGTTTTCATGGTCGAAATTGATGAAAAATCCAAAATATGCTATATGTAATTCTTAAAGACAAAAACAAAAATAAAAAAATAGTGGATGTTTGTCATATTCCACCTTTCGGTGGATGATCCCTCATTCATATGCAATTGCAATAATTTCTATGCAATTGTAATTGTATAGGTGATGGGCACCTCTATAAATAGAGGTGCTCAACACCTCTATTTATGTAGCCCGAATTCCAAGTTTTCTCTCTGAAAATTTATGGAGTTCCAGCTCTTGTGTGTTTTATTTTCAATTTTTGTTATAATTTTTTCTTTCAATATTAAAATTATGCGTGTTTTTATTCAAAGTATGAGTACCGAATTCCATTGTAACAACACGAAATTTCATAACTCAACTAGAATAGTAACTTGGCGACTTAGATAAAAATGTTTCCCGAGCGTTAGCGGAAATTTGAAGGATGACTTAGTGGGCCAACTTTAAGTCAAGCCCAACTAGCTTTATTATAATATATGGGCCATAATTAAATTAGGATGAGTTTGGCCCAAATCAAAGGCCATTAAGAATCCTATATCTGGTCCAAATCCTTAGAATTCTAAAGAAATCCAAAATATTCTTCTTTTATTCTAAAATTTAAAAGGGTTAAAGACAAAATAGAGAGAGATAACAAAATCATTCTTTTCCCCCCTTAGCCGAAAGTTTCAAGAGGAAGAAGAAGAAAAGGGTTTCTCATTTCCTTGCAAAATTACAAGATAACCAAGAGTAATCCAACCTCAATCAAGCCCATGGAGAAGAAAAAGAAGCTTGGAGGTTCTAATCGTGAAGAAAGAAGTTGATTCAAGGTAAGGAAATATTTGACCCAAATTTTGATATGTTGAGTTATGATAATGTGATGATGGATATATGTTGATGACTTGGGTTTGAAGGTGATTAGATGATTTTTGAGCTAAGAAAATTGAGATTATAAGAAACCCCAATTTGTGAAATCCTTAGGCATTGAACTAAGTTGGAGTCTAGGGAATGAATGTTGTGGTGATGTTGAAAGGTTATGTTATTGATGATTAGTGTAATTGTAATTGAAATAACTTTATTGGTGCTGTAAACATTTGGAAGTGAAGATGGAAAATTAGTGTTCGCCCTGAAAATGAGCTAGCGTCGCGACGCGAAACATAGGAGGCTCTTTGTCAAGTTCTGCTCATATGAACGTCATGACACTCGTGGGTCGGAGTCGCGGCGCAGAAATAGGGGAAGCTCACTACCTCGATTATGGATTTATGCGAGTCGCGAAGCCCATCCTTTCGTGCCACGATGCGGAACCATCAGATACCCATTACCTGAGCAGCTCGTGTGAGCGTCGCGATGCCCATAGGCCAGTGTCGCGATGCGGATTGAATTTTCCAAGATCAGTCTTATTCAATTCAACTCACCCTAAGATATTACAGAACACCCTATAGGTCTCGTATAAGAATATACACACGCATTACATTATGTTTCAATTATTAAAAATCAATCCTACATTATATTTTCCTATCTTATCAGTTGCAAGAGAACTAATGTTTCTTTAACCTTAGATCGGCATCGAGGCGCTCGAAGATCACCCACACCAGGACCTACACCAGACTTACCATAGAACCGTGAGTGTAGTACTTATTTCAGAATTTTGTTATGATTTTTAAATGATTCTCATTAGAGTTTATCGAACCTTGATTTCATAAGCTTTGAGATAAGTTTTAGATTGATATAAGATTTATTATTTAAACAGAAGCAGCTTGATAAAGTTTGTTTTCAGATATATGTTTTTGAGTATAATAATGATTTCAAAACAAGATTTTCATGATTTTGGAGGCATAGGGGAAAACCCACCTCAGTTTTAACTTGGGGGACGGTGAGACGTAATGCCCCAAGACCATTAGATTTACGTATGGCGGGACAACGAGACGTAATATCCCCATGCGCCAAACATCCAGCAGATTCTCAGATATTTCAGACAAAAAGTTTTATAAATTGATTTTTCATAAAAACTTTTGAAGAGAAAAAACTTGATTTAATTTTATGAATTTAGAGAGATGTTTCTTTGATTATGAGAGCTTACTAACACTGTTTTAATGATTTTATAGCTCCACTCACTGAGTTCTTTAGGACTCATCCCCCTCACTCTCCAGTTTTTGCAGGATCTTCCACTGGTGAGCCATGGCCATCTTTTGAAGACATGGATCAGGGACAAAAGTAGCACTGCAATCACTTGTCATTTGGGTCCATCATGTCATATCTACATTCACACATGATGTAGTTCCTTTTATTTCTTTTGATGTATGTCATGTATATGCTTATACAGAGTACCCAGACTATGTATGTTTCTTCGTGGTTCATGAATTAACACAGATCTATAAAATGTGTTTGCATGCATATTGTTGATAAAAGTTATTTAAGATAAGAAAATGGTGTATTTCCAGTTTCAGTCAGTGGCTTAGGTGGCAGTGGAATCTGTCATTTGCCGGTAACCTTCCCGGATTGGGGATGTTACAAAGATGATATCAGAGCATGGTCTAGTCAGTGACTACAGTGGATGAGTAACAGTGTCTTATATATGTAGTATACCAAAAAATACTAATATATAAGGGACTGTTTCTCTAGAATCCTTGTCCTGAGGTATGTCTTATCCTTTTACTCTAAATTTCTTAAGAAATTAATTGACATTTTTCCTCTTCCGTTTATATAGTTGTTGATATCATGCCGCCTAAAGGCAGAATCAGAGTTAGAGGTAGACCCAAGCGTGGTAGAGTGCCCCAGGGCGTAGATCCAGACCAAAGATCAATGACGCCTTCCCCTGAGCCAGATAGGGGACAGAGAATGGAATATGTACATGAGGGTGGTATATGAGATGATAGGGGAAGACCAGTGGGTCAGGCTGATGATACAGTAGCTACAGGTTTGTAGCAGATTCAACGATCAATAGAATCTTTGGTTCAGTTGATTGCCCGACAACAGCAGCCTTCGGGCCCAGAGCTGAGAGCTGCAAATCCCACAGCTCCAGTTTCACCCCCACCTGTAGGACCTTCAGTGGCTCACCAGACTATAGTTCCCTCAACTAGATCGGATCCTACCGCTTTCCAAGCAGGACATTCTACTGTACCTCATGAACTTCCTCCAGTAACAGATCAGGTGTTGCAGCGGCAGGAGCTGCTAGTTTCTCTACATGATTTTTAGAAACTTCTTCCCCCGACATTTTCAGAAGTGGAGTTCTCCCTTGACCCATGTGGATTTATTGAGGAGTCAGACCGAGTATGCACCGTTTTGGGATGTTCATGGGAGATAATGGTTGAGTTAGTCAGCTTCTAGTTAAAGGATGTAGCAAATACTTAGTTTATGGCTTTCCAAGATGGTCGGTAACGGGGTGCTCCTCCATTGACTTGGGCTGAGTTCCGAATGATATTTTTGTCTAAATTTTTGCCACAGAGTGTTAGAGATGCCAGAGCTCCAAAGTTTGAACAATTATTTCAGGGAGATCAGATGATAGTTTCTCAGTATGATATACAGTTTATCTGACTATCCCGGTACGCCTCACATTTGGTTAGCACTGAAGAGATGAAGGTGAAGAGATTTGTTAACGGGCTTCAGACTACTTATTTCGGTCCATCCATTTTATAGAGACCACCATTTATACCCAGGTTTTAGATACTGCTCTCCGATTTGAGGCACGAGTTAGGGAGAGGCGGGCAGAGAGAGAGTCTCTGAAGAGGCCAAGGTTGGATGAGAGGGTTAGGCCACAACATGGTGGTCCGAGTAGACAGCAGCAGATGTCAGCCCCTCCCACGACACGATGAGATATGGGCCCATCTCAGGGAGGGCCTGACCGCAAGCCTATTCAGAGTGCCACCTCTCGTGCAGTTTCTTCTTCGTCGGTAGCCCAGCCGGGGCGGAGTCACCCAATATGTATGACATGTGAACAACCTCACTCAGAGACTTGTAGATTAGGGAAAAGAGGTTATTATCGATGTGGAAAAATGAGTCATCTGAAGAGGGATTGTTCAGTACTAGCAGATCAATTGCTATCTTCTAGTGTCATTCCATCGGTACCCCAACCCCAGTCTAATAAGAGTATGGTAGGAGGAGAGCAGAGATCAGTAGATAGAGGTCAGACAACATGAGGGAGGGGAAAACCAGTGGGTGAACAATGACATGCTTCCACCAGTAGAGTTCAGGGTAGAGTGTATACCCTCACACCTCAGGATGCTCAAGCGTCTAATGCAGTCATCACAGGTACACTACCAATTGGTTCAGTGCATGCTAGAGTATTGTATGATTCAGATGCCACTCATTCCTTCATATCACCGTATTTTATGGCCTACCTGGGTATATATACAAAGCCATTAGATTCACCCCTCATCATAGCTACACCAGTAGGAGATCCTATAGAGGTTATGCCGGGAGTGAAGGCTTGTCCAGTTTATATTGATGGACACACGTATTACGTTGATTTGGTAGTGTATTTTGGGTTTTGATGTCATCTTGGGGATGTATTGGTTAGTTACGCATCATGCGGTATTAGATTGCCGAGAGAAGACTGTTACCTTGCATATTTATGATCAACTAGTTAAAGTTTATCAGGGGGATATGAGTGCAATAACTCACAATTTAATATCGGCGATGCAAGCGTTTAAGCTTATTCGAAAGAAAAATATTGGTTACTTAACCTATGTGACAGATAATAGAGTGGAAACAAATGGCATTGAGCAGATTGTAGTGGTAATGGAGTATTCTGATATCTTTCCAGAGGAGTTGCCAGGATTACCATAGGATAGAGAGATTGAGTTCTGCATAGATGTGATTCCAGACACTCATCCTATATCGATCATTCCATATAGGATGGCTCATGCAGAACTCAAGGAATTGAAGGCGCAGTTGCAAGACTTGCTTGATAAAGGTTTCAATCGCCCCAATGTGTCTCCATGGGGCGCTCCAGTATTATTCGTAAAGAATAAAGTTTGTATATAGATTATCGACAGCTAAATAAGGTAATGATTAAGAATAAGTATCTGTTACCAATGATCGATAACTTATTTGACCAACTGCAAGGGGCGTGGTGTTTCTCAAAGATTGATCTTCGGTCAGGATATCATCAGTTGAAGATTAGGGAAAGTGACGTGCTGAAGACAACCTTTCGGACCAGATATGGGCATTACGAGTTTTTAGTGATGTCGTTTGGCTTGACTAACACCTCTGTGGCCTTCGTGGATCTGATGAATAGGGTATTCAGATCCTTTCTAGATCGATTTGTGATAGTCTTCATCGTGATATTATGGTGTATTCACGTAGTGAACATGAGCACGCATACCACTTGCACCAAATGCTACAGACACTGAAATGACACAAGCTGTTTGCCAAGTTTTCTAAATGTGAGTTTTGGTTATCTAGCGTAGTATTTATGAGGCATGTTGTATCAAAAGAAGGAATTGGAGTAGACTCTCAGAAGATTGAAGCCATCCAAAATTGGCACCGACCTATTATTGTGACAGAGATTCGTAGTTTCCTGGGGTTAGCAGGATACTATAGGAGATTTGTAGAAAATTTTTCCAGGATAGCTGCCCCACTAACACGGTTGACTCAGAAGAATATTAAATTTGAGTGGTCAGATGCCTGTGAGAAGAGTTTCCATGAGCTTAAGCATCGATTAACTACTGCTTATGTTCTATCCCTGCCAACAGGATCATGAGGGTTTATGGTGTACTATGATGCTTCTAGAGTGGGTTTGGGATGTGTGTTGATGCAATGAAGGAAGTTATTGCTTATGCTTCTAGGCAGCTAAAGACATATGAACATAACTATCCCACCCATGATTTGGAAATGGCGGCAATAATCTTTTCCTTGAAGATATGGCGGCATTACTTGTACGGTGAAAAGTTTGAGATTTTCACTGACCACAAGAGCCTCAAGTATATCTAAAGTCAAAAGGATATTAACTTGAGGCAAATGCGATGGATTGAGTTACTGAAGGATCATGATTATTCAATTCAGTATCACCCTGGCAAGGCTAATGTGGTAGCAGATGCTTTAAATAGGAAATCCATGGGAAGTTTAGCTCATTTGCCGATTGAAAAGTGGCATCAAGCTAGACAAATGCAGTAAAATATTCTAGATGGAGTGAGTTTTCAAGTAACAACTCAGGGCCTTTATTGGCACAAATTCAAGTTCGATCCACCCTAATAGATGAGATCGAAGTAGCCCAGGAAGCGGACCCTCAACTTCAACAGGTTAGAGATAGATTAGAGCAAGGTGAAGATGATGAGTATTATATAGATGTTGAGGGCCTCCTTAGGAAGCAAAATAGAATTGTTGTTCCCCTGATTCCAGAGTTGAGATGTTCATTATTGGAGAAAGTTCACGCCTCATCCTATACCATGCATCCTGGAATTACTAAAATGTACCATGATCTTAAGGATCTCTATTGGTGGGATGGTATGATGAAAGATGTAGTGGAGTTTGTAGCAAAATGCCTTACTTGCCAGCAAGTTAAAGCCGAACATCAGAGGCCAACGGGGAAGCTTCAAAGCCTAGATGTTCCCGAATGGAAATGGGAGAAATATTCTATGGACTTCATAGTTGGGCTTCCACGTACCCCAAAATGGTATATGACTCTATATGGGTGATTGTAGACAGGTTGACTAAGTCTGCACATTTTCTGCTGGTAACGACTAATTATTCAGCGGCCTAGTATGCCATATTGTATTTGGATGAGGTAGTGTCGTTGTACGGCGTACCTATCTCAATAATATGTGATAGGGGTTCCCAGTTCACATCCAAATTTTGGCAGTCATTTCAAGAAGTATTGGGGTTTT
Source organism: Zanthoxylum bungeanum (assembly GCA_019454045.1). Classification (NCBI taxonomy): domain Eukaryota; kingdom Viridiplantae; phylum Streptophyta; class Magnoliopsida; order Sapindales; family Rutaceae; genus Zanthoxylum; species Zanthoxylum bungeanum. Next base: position 82,705 of record SKCR01045071.1, read on the forward strand.
AGCTACATTTTAGTATGGCTTTCCACCCTCAGATGGATGGTCAGTCAGAACGGACCATACAGAACCTAGAGGACATGTTACGAGCATATGTGATTGATCTCGAGGGAAATTGGGACCAGTATTCCTAAGGGAGTATTATGATATCTTTCCAGAGTAGTTGTCAGGATTACCATAGGATAGTGAGATTGAGTTCTGCATAGATGTGATTCAAGACACTCAGCCTATATCGATCCTTCCATATAGGATGGCCCATGCAGAACTCAAGGAATTGAAGGCGCAGTTGCAAGACTTGCTTGATAAAGGTTTCATTCGCCCCAGTGTGTCTCCAAGGGGCGCTCCAGTATTATTCGTAAAGAATAAAGTTTGTATATAGATTATCGACAGCTAAATAAGGTAACGATTAAGAATAAGTATCTGTTACCAATGATCGATAACTTATTTGACCAACTGCAAGGGGCGTGGTGTTTCTCAAAGATTGATCTTCGGTCAGGATATCATCAGTTGAAGATTAGGGAAAGTGACGTGCTGAAGACAACCTTTCGGACCAGATATGGGAATTACGAGTTTTTAGTGATGTCGTTTGGCTTGACTAACACCTCTGTGGCCTTCGTGGATCTGATGAATAGTGTATTCAGATCCTTTCTAGATCGATTTGTGATAGTCTTCATCGTGATATTATGGTTTATTCACGTAGTAAACAGGAGCACGCATACCACTTGCACCAAATGCTACAGACACTGAAAGGACACAAGCTGTTTGCCAAATTTTCTAAATGTGAGTTTTGGTTATCTAGCGTAGTATTAATGAGGCATGTTGTATCAAAAGAAGGAATTGGAGTAGACTCTCAGAAGATTGAAGCCATCCAAAATTGGCACCGACCTATTATTGTGACATAGATTCGTAGTTTCCTAGGGTTAGCAGGATACTATAGGAGATTTGTAGAAAATTTCTCCAGGATAGTTGCCCCACTAACACGGTTGACTCAGAAGAATATTAAATTTGAGTGGTCAGATGCCTGTGAGAAGAGTTTCCAGGAGCTTAAGCATCGATTAACTACTGCTTATGTTCTAGCCCTGCCAATAGGATCAGGAGGGTTTATGGTGTACTGTGATGCTTCTAGTGTGGGTTTGGGATGTGTGTTGATACAATGAAGGAAGTTATTGCTTATGCTTCTAGGCAGCTAAAGACATATGAACAAAACTATCCCACCCATGATTTGGAAATGGCGGCGATAATCTTTTCCTTGAAGATATGGCGGCATTACTTGTACGGTGAAAAGTTTGAGATTTTCACTGACCACAAGAGCCTCAAGTATATCTAGAGTCAAAAGGATATTAACTTGAGGCAAATGTGATGGATTGAGTTACTGAAGGATCATGATTATTCGATTCAGTATCACCCTGGCAAGGCTAATGTGGTAGCAGATGCTTTAAGTAGGAAATCCATGGGAAGTTTAGCTCATTTGCCGATTGAAAAGTGGCATCCAGCTAGACAAATGCAGTAAAGTATTCTAGATGGAGTGAGTTTTCAAGTAACAACTCAGGGAGCCTTATTAGCACAAATTCAAGTTCGATCCACCCTAATAGATGAGATCGAAGTAGCCCAGGAAGCGGACCCTCAACTTCAACAGGTTAGAGATAGATTAGAGCAATGTGAAGATGATGAGTATTATATAGATGTTGAGGGCCTCCTTAGGAAGCAAAATAGAATTGTTGTTCCCCTGATTCCAGAGTTGAGATGTTCATTATTGGAAAAAGTTCACGCCTCATCCTATACCATGCATCCTGGAATTACTAAAATGTACCATGATCTTAAGGATCTCTATTGGTGGGATGGTATGATGAAAGATGTAGTGGAGTTTGTAGCAAAATGCTTTACTTGCCAGCAAGTTAAAGCCGAACATCAGAGGCCAATTGGGAAGCTTTAAAGCCTAGATGTTCCTGAATTTAAATGGGAGAAAATTTCTATGGACTTCATAGTTGGGCTTCCACGTACCCCAAAAGGGTATGACTCTATATGGGTGATTGTAGACAGGTTGACTAAGTCTGCACATTTTCTGCTGGTAAAGACTAATTATTCAGCGGCCTAGTATGCCATATTGTATTTGGATGAGGTAGTGTCATTGCACGGCGTACCTATCTCAATAATATGTGATAGGGGTTCCCAGTTCACATCCAAATTTTGGCAGTCATTTCAAGAAGTATTGGGGTTCTAGCTACATTTTAGTATGGCTTTCCACCCTTAAATGGATGGTCAGTTAGAACGGACCATACAGAACCTAGAGGACATGTTACGAGCATATGTGATTGATTTCGAGGGAAGTTGGGACCAGTATTTGCCGCTTATTTAGTTTACATAAAATAACAGTTATCAGACAAGTATTCAGATGGCTCCATTTTAGGCCTTATATGGATGGAAGTGCTAGGATGGTTTGAAACTGGGGAACAAAATTTGCTCTGACCCGATTTGGTGCAAGAAGCAGTGGAGAAAGAGAAGTTGATAAGAGAATGGATGATGACAGCTCAGAGTCGCCGGAAAATTTATACAGATTGCTGAAGGAAAGATTTGGAGTTTCAAGTAGGGCACTCGGTGTTCTTGAAAATATCTCCTTTCAAGGGAGTCATGAGATTTGGCAAAAGGGGTAAGCTTAGCCCTAGGTTTGTCGGGCCATTTCAAATACTTCGAAAACTTGGAGGAAAAGCTTATGAGCTGGCACTTCCAACTAGTATGGATATGATACATCTTGTGTTCCACGTATCTATGCTACACAAATACTTGCATGATGAATCTCATGTGTTAAGCCTCAGACAGTTGATGTTAGTCAAGATTTATCTTACCTGGAGAAGCCATGAGCTATAGTGGATAGAGAGATAATGAAGCTACGATCTTGATGGATTCCCTCAGTCAGGGTGGTTTGGCAACACCACAAAGGACAAGAGTCCACATGGGAGCCAGAAGAAGCCATGAGAGAGAAATACCCCTGCTGTTCACAGAAGAAGGTACATTTCATACCTTTAGGTGTATTGATTCGAGGATGAATCATTTTAAGGGGGAGAATTTTAACGACACGAAATTTTATAACTCGACTAGAATAGTAACTTGGCGACTTAGATAAAAAAAATTTCCCCAAGGATTGGCGAAAATTTGAAGGACGACTTAGTGGGCAAACTTTGTAGGGTTTCTAAGGTCATCCCAAGATCAATCCAAGCATAAAATCATGTGAATACTTAATGAAGTATAGCGGAAATATACTCACATTGTTCGGTTGAGAGGATGTGTAGAGAACAAAACTTAGCTCCTTTTGAAATGCTCAAAGCTTCGCTTTGAAGTTGATGACCAAGCTCCAAGCTTTGATAATGAATTCCAAGCTCTTGGGAAAGGTTTCCCTATCACCTTAATATGATTCTTCAAGTGCTAGCTTGAAAGAAAAAGAAGCAACAATTTTTCCTTTTCTTTGTGAAGCTCACGGCAATGGTGGTTTTGGAAGAGAGAGAGAGTTTTTCAATTTTGTTTAAAGTGATGACTTGTGAAAATGATTTCCAAAATCAAAATAAGATATACCAAAACCAAGTTTAGGTAAAAGTATATCATCATTTAAAAGGTTGAGTGTATGGTAAGTTACCTACAAATCATTACTTACTTCCATCATCAAAAAGTGAATGAATGACAAGTGAAGTGACTTGTAGGCCCCACTTGAATTCAAAATCCGAGTGGGCCCGCAAACACTTCCGGGGCTCGGGTTCGTTAATTCCGAATTAACGAATTTTTCGTTGCGACGTAATTAAATCAAATTTAATTAATTAATTATGCCTAGTAAAATTACTATTCACGTCGCTCGCGAATTAATTCTAAATTAATTCGTTCGCCCGAATTAAAATCTAATTTTAATTCCATTATGAAATCTAATTCCATTTAATATATTCAATATATTATTTTATCGATTAATTCCGAATTAATCGTTCTCTTTCTCTTCTAATAGTATTTTATCCCAGATAAAATCTTTGCGCAATTAATCCTAGATTAATTATGTTTGAATCATACATCATCAGTGAATCTTCGGGAAGCGACCCATGAGATCCCCGGATATGTTGGCAGTAAATCCGATCGTCGGACTATCCGAACACGTGCTTACCTCGTACCACGTTTTTATCGATTTACGAGGCATGGTTGGCTTCTAGCAAAGCGTCGTGCCTATCCAATTCTCCAAAAATATTCTTAAAGGAATATATAATCTATGTCAGACGTAGTATACGTAGTATTGTGTATTGCGATCCAGTATCGGATGTCACATGTAAGGTTTGGGGCTGGAATAGTGTCTGTCCCGTAAGAAGCATTTATCGGATCACAAACAACTAGTCTCTTTAATCGGATAATCATGACCTTGTCATATTATCCCGATGGTTGCAACACATTAGAGTACCAGTTCTGTATCCATGCGTGATCATCATCTCCATATGACTGAAGTGATACTTCTGTCATGACATTACACCCAATACACTACGATTCTCAATAAACCCAGAAGATGCGTACACAGAACATATGGGCCATAATGACTTTTATCATTTATATATTTAAGTAATTTCCATAGACACATAGTCATACTACCAATGGGATTCCGAGGGGTCTATCCAGAGCGAAGCTGTTTCCGTACCATCGGTAAACACAACCTCCTATCACACTTGCATAAGTATCCAATACTTAAATATATGAGAACTATGATGTTACGCTTCCATGACACGCACAAGTGCAATACTAGTCTATTCCGCATTATCGATGTCGAGTCTCGATAATACCACGACTAGGGATATTTAATGATTATACCTTTATGGATTGATATTGTCTCATATCTTATAATCCGGAACTAATCATAAGGACTTTTATCATTTATATATTTAAGTAATTAAATTAAAAAATGATAAAATGTAATTTTCATTGTCACATAGTTAATTTGTACAAAAACCACAATGTCTTTTACAAATAGTGACGCTATGGGTCATAATTGTCCAACAAACTTTATGTCATGCCCAACTAGTTTTATTATAACATATGGGCCATAATTAAATTATGATGAGTTTGGCCTAAATCAAGGCCCATTAAGAATCCTATATTTGGTCCAAATCCTCCAAATTCTATAGAAATCCAAAATATTCAAGACTTTTCTCTTCTTTTATTCTAAAATTTAAAAGGGTTAAAGACAAAAAATAGAGAGATAAAAAAATCATTCCCCTCCCTAGTTGAAAGTTTCAAGAGGAAGAAGAAGAGAGGGTTTCTCATTTCCTTGCAAAATTCCAAGATAATCAAGAGTAATCCAACCTCAATCAAGCCTAGGAAGAAGGAAAAGAAGCTTGGAAGTTCTAATTGTGAAGAAAGAAGTTGATTCAATGTAAGGAAATGCTTTACCCAAATCTTAATATGTTGAGTTATGATAACTTGATGATGGATATATGTTGATGACTTGGGTTTGAATGTGATTAGATGATTTTCTAGCTAAGAAAATGATGATTGTATGAAACCCCAATTTGTGAAATCCCTTGGCATTGAACTGAGTTAGAGTCTAGAGAATGAATGTTGTGGTGATGTTGAAAGGTTATGTTATTGATGATTAGTGTAATTGTAGTTGAAATAACTTTATTGGTGTTGTAAACATTTGGAAGTGAAGATGGGAAATTAGTGTTGGCCCTAAAATGAGCTAGCGTCGTGACGCTAAGCCCTTAGAGTCACGACGCGAAACAGATGAGGCTCTCTCCCAGTTCTACTCGTACGAGTGTCATGATGCTCATGGGCCGGAGTCGTGACGCAGAAACATGGGAAGCTCACTGCCTCGATTCTGGATTTGTGCTAGTCGTGATGCCCAATATTTAGTGTCGTGATGTGTGTGGGAGTCGCGACGCCCAGCTTTTCACGTTGCGACACGGAACTATCAGATGCCCACTGCCTTAGCAGCTCGAGTGAACGTCGCGACGCCCATAGGCCAGTGTCGCGACACGTGACTGAATTTTCCATGATCAGTCTTATTCATTTCAACCTCACCCTAAGATATTACAGGGCACCCTAAAGGTCTCGTATAAGAGTATACACACACATTACATCATGTTTCAAGAATTAAACATCAATCCTACATTATATTTTCCCTTCTTATCAGTTGCAAGTGAACTAACGTTTTCTTTAACCTTAGATCGACATCGAGGCGCTCAGAGATCACCCACGCCAGGAACTACATCAGACTTACCATAGTACTGTGAGTGTAATACTTATTCGGAATTTTGTTATGATTTTTAAATGATTCTCATTAGAGTTTATCGAACCTTGATTTCATAGGCTTTGAGATAAGTTTTAGATTGATATGAGATTTATTATTTAAACAGAAGCAACTTGATAAAGTTTGTTTTCAGATATATATTTTTGAGTATAAGAATGATTTCAAAACAGGATTTTCATGATTTTGGAGGCATGAGGGAAAAACCCACCTCAGTTGTAACTTAGAATTGACGGATCCAGAACGTGTGCACACGTAGTTCAGGACTAGGGATGACAAATACCCATAGATCCCAGATACTGAGTCAGGAGGTAGAATAGATCCACACCCCGGCTCCAGTACCGTGGCTTGGGGGACAATGAGACGTAATGCCCCAAGACCATCAAATTTACGTATGGGGGGACGGCGAGATGTAACGTCCTCATACGCCAGACATCAAGTAGATTCTCAGATATTTCATACATAAAGTTTTATAAATTGATTTTTCATAAAAGCTTTTGAAGAGAAAAACTTTATTTAAGTTTATGAATTTAGAAAGATGTTTCTTTGATTATGAGAACTTACTAACACTATTTTATGATTTTATTGCTCCACTCACTGAGTTCTTTAGGACTCATCCCCCCACTCTCCAATTTTTACAGGATCTTCCACTGGTGAGCCATGGCCATCTTTTGAAGACATGGATCAGGGACAAGAGTAGCACTGCAATCACTTGTCATTTGGGTCCATCATGTTATATCTACATTCACACATGATGTAGTTCCTTTTATTTCATTTGATGTATGTCATGTATATGCTTGTACTAAGTACCCAGACTATGTATGTTTCTTCGTGGTTCATGAATTAACACAGATCTATAAAATGTGTTTGCATGCATATTGTTAAGATAAAAGTTATTTAAGATAAGAAAATGGTGTATTTCCAGTTTCAGTCAGTGGCTTAGGTGGCAAAGGAATCTGTCATCTACCGGAAACCATCCCGGATTGGGGACGTTACATCCATCCTGCTAGGGTAAAGGGTGAATCATTTAATATGAGAATATAGATTAACCTTACTTATATTATAATATATGAATTGTAATTAAAGACTAATATTTAATTTAAATCTGGATTACTTATTGACAAACTTTGTTTCCGTTTATATGATTGGTTTTATATATTTAGCATAATTGAGTACCTAACTGGACTTGTTATAGACAAATATTATCACCGCTTTTATGATCGGTTTTATATGTTTTATTATAATTAATTCCTGAAGTAAATTAACTGGGTAATAATTATAATTTATATATTATAAAAAGTAAGAGTTCTCTAAATTTGAAATATCAAGAGTGGATCCCTTAGCCACAATATTTTATTTTATTATTGCAGTCCAATTTAAAATTGTCCATCACTTCAAATAATTCATCCTTTTTATTTTTTCACTTGAATTATTATTTATTTTACTAAATCTATTATATGTGGATCGATCCCATACTTACCGGGTTATTTTATTATTTTGACACTCTTATACTTGTGAGTAAAGAACCAATTTGTGAGTGTGTAAATAATCAAGTCATAGTCTTACATGTATTTGTAAACCTTAAACTGCTCTAGTGATCCAGAATTCCAATCAGAATGAAGGTATCATAAGACCAAACATTTGAAAAGATTCTTTAAACATTTTACGAATTCATGAGGCTTGATCGAATCTTGTTCAGAATTAAGGACTTCTTATTCTCGCTAACTACTGTATGTCAAACATACTTTCTGTGCATAGGACAAAGAAAATTTAACATATATATTACATGTAATTTTTTAAGAATGAGGAAGACTTACTCGGAGTCGATAGAATTCAGAGGGGTGTTGTTTTACATATGAATATCTCGTACATACGCCGCATGCAAGGAATCATGACCCTACCACTGTAGTCATAGACCTCTAAACCTATGTTCTGCTACCAACTTTGTCATATCTCGGTATTTTCAGGACATGACCAGTAAGAGACAGTGATACCATCTCTTTGAGCCTCTGAAGTGGACATGCATGACGTGTCATGAGCTGAAATAAATCTGTACTTTTATTATTGATAAAATATATATATACACACATATGTCATGTACTATACATGTGACACTACTTGGCCCCGACCTACCATGACAACTGTACACAAATATGGACCCATAAACATTCATCCATAAGACTATAGCTAGTATCCATCTCATCCGAGCTGAACAACCTGACATAAATAGGGTCCTCTCCAAAAGAGGCTAATGATAGGTCATGCAATAAAAAACTGAGAGTGTGAAGGGAAGGGTAAGTCATTTGAACGACTTAGTGATTGAGCACTAAAAAATAAAAATAACATAAAAATATTATAATCTGTAAAATAACTGAACTATATTGAAATATTCATTTTCTTGAAAACGTAAAAATCTGAATACAATGCTTGTACTTAAAACACATGCTGATAAATAATTATCATGAAAATCTCACTAGTATTATAATTTGGGGGTAGGAAACCTACTTAGCGGGACCTAACACTGAGTAAGTAGGGGAAACTGAGTTGTAATTGTAATAGCCTAAGAGAGTTACTGAAAAACTATTAGGCATGCTGAACTGAGCGTACCTGAGTCGCTATGCTAAGGGAGCGGTACTTTACTGGTATTTGAAAACGTATTTGTAATATTTAAAATATAAATCAAAGTTATGTAATAAAGTAATCTCTTTAAGATATCTAGAAAACATAGCTGCTGCAAAAGAAATACATTTACTCAAAACACATACAAACTGTCATGGTCAGGAACTATTTCAAACACTTGAACTATTAATAAAAAAACATGGCTAAACAAAAGCATGTTCATATAAATCTGAATTTCAACTTTTCCACAACTGAAAACTTAAGTTATAAAACTTTTAAAGTTTGTAAACATAAAACATAAAGATATAGCATTCACTCACAGAGTTAACGTCAAATCCTACTGACTGGCATATGGAACTGGCTGGGATGGAACTGCTAGCATCTATAAACGTACGGTCGAAATACAGTTAGTATGCTATGAAACTCATGATTCTAAATGGGTGCGTGCAATGACATGTGTTTCCATGCTGATAAGGAAGTCTAAGATGCTATCTAACATCCTATGACATGTTCTGGAACAAAATGGAAATATCCTGAATCTGGCTCCGCATCGCGACGCAAGGTGGCGCACTTCACGACGCCAACCCTGAACAAGCTCACGTCGCAGCGTGACTCATTCTGCATCGTGACACACATTATGCGTATTTCAGGTTAGAGAGCTCATTTTGGTGTTACGTCGTGACGCCAACCAGATTTCAGGGCGGTTCTGCATCATACCAAAGCCAACTCTTTCGTCAAAACCAACACCAACACACTACCTCATTCAACATAGGCATTACCCCAAAAAATATCATGCTTCAATTCCCTCATAAACACTAAGGTTCATGGAAACATCAAACTCAAGCACTAAGTTTTTCTAATTCACCTCAATACTTGCGTCACCATAACAATACACATCAACTTAGATTTGATTAACTCTCTTGTTAACATATTCATACAAATTGAAATTGATTATAGCTTGGATTTTCATGGGTTTAGATGATGAGTTTGAAAAATTATGCAAAATGTAAAATATTTGCTAATATAAAAGGTGGAGGACTTACTTTGTAACTTAGGGCACTTGAAATGGAAACAAAATTCACCCATCCTCAAGCTCCATGCTGCCAAAATGCTAGAAGGAAGAAAAAGAACTTTCTTTCTTCTTTTTGAGTTGGAAATCACCTGAAATTGAAAGGAAAAAGAAAGAGAGTTTTTCTAATAAATACCCACCACAAATCTAGATATTTTTCAATCAAAATAGCAATATTTACAGAACTCACATGTTTAAATTGAGTGGATCTCGTCACTACACATTGGGTCGTCATTAAGACCCAAATATGACTTAGTTCCACATAAAAATTGGGAAAATACTTAACATGAAAGTTGTAGGCTTGTGTCTAAGCTTTCCAACGGTACTAAAATCACTAAAAAATGATATATGAAGCTCAAGATATCATTGAAATACTGATAGTTGTTCATGAATGTTGTTATATCAAAATGTTTGTTGAAACTGAAAATTTATCATGAGCTTCCGGTAAGGGTTACACATTAATTATCCCTTTAATTCATGATTAACTACGTAATAATATTTCTTGCAATGAGTATATGAACATGTGGGATATGTCATGATAATCGGGGTGTTACATTCTTCCCCTTTAAATATGATTCGTCATCGAATCCAAACTTAAGTTAAGTTTTCTGAAATTACCTTTATCTGAGAACAATAGAGGTATACTACTATGGATTTCGAGATTTCTTGGTGACATCACTATCTTTTCTTATCAAACAGAAGGGTGGGGCATTGACATTCGACGAAGATTAACACATTCGTACTGGCTTACATGCATAAATTACTCTGCGGAACCCATTGTCTATTTTAGAATAGGTATGAGATGGACGCAGTCAGGATAAATTTCCTAACTAGTACATCTAAAAGGTCGAACGATAATCAAGTCATGGTCTTATCTATATCTACAAACCTTAAACTGCTCTAGTGATCCAGAATTCAACCAATAATGGCCTTACTCAATCATGAATCAGAATGAAGGTATCAGAAGATCAAAAATTTGAATTTTTTTTTAAAACTTATTACTAATTCCTAGTGCTTGATCGAATCTTATTTAGAATTAAGGACTTATTATATTTCACTAATTTTCATACGTCATCTGGAAAACATATTTTCCATGTATAGGACAAGGAAAAGTTAATGTATTTAATAGATGTAATTTTCTAAGAATAAGGAAGACTTATTTTGAGTCAGTGGAATCCGGATGGGTGATGTCTTACATACGAGTATATCGGACATACGTCACATGTAAGGCATCATGACTCTACCGCTGCAGTTATATACCTCTAAACCTATGCTCCGATACCAACTTTGTCACATCACAGAATTTCCAGGACTTGACCGGCATGAGACAATGATACAATCTCACTGTGCCTCTAATATGGACATGCATGATGTGTCATGAGCTGCAATAAATCTATACTTTTATTATTGATAATATATCTACACATAATATTCTGGAAACATACATGATTAATACATAATACATATGGAATTCATGATGTAACTATATATATACACACACACACACATACATATGTCATATACCATACATGTGATACTACTTGGCCCCACAACCTACTATGACAACTGTACACAAATGTGAACCCATGAACATGCATCCCTAAGACTGTAGCCAGTATCCATCTCCTCCGAGCTGAGCAACTTGATATTGTAACGACCAGTATTCTCGACTACTGTTACGTTGCGAGACGAGTGCCACATAATATAAATTATGTATGGACACATATACACTCATTAAATGACCATGGGGACAATCGGTGGATTCCTCGAAATTTCGATACGAAACTGTATAATGTTCTATTCCGGACAGCCCATGATATTTGGGCCATAACTTCCTCATACGAACTCTGATTTTTATGAATTTTATATCGTCGGAAATATGGGATCGAGACCTACAACTTCCACATTGAATATTTTTTCCAAATTAAAACCAGAAATAGGTTGAAAACGTAGGTCAAAAATCTGGGTGAATAGTGCCGGAGACCCATCTAGAAAAATCTCTAACTTTCTAAACTTTTCCAAACTTTTCTTCATTAATATAAATTATAAATAGCCCCAAGTATAAAAGGGGAAATATTTGAGCATCCCTAAATTGGGAAGAGAAAGAAGAAAAAAATAAAGGAAGAGGAAGATAGAAAGAAGGAAAAAATGGAAGAAGGAAGAAGGAAAAGCAAAAAAGAGAAGCAAATACCAAATCTCCATGAGTTAAGAAAAAGATGGGCAATAATTGAGGGCTTAGAGTGTGAATGAAATCAAGAAGAAGAAGGTAAGGAAACTTGACCCAAAACTTAGATTGTTAGATTTTTTGAAATTATGATGATAAAATAAGACTATTAGCATGTTATGGATTGTATTTTGGTAATTGGTAAGTAAAGAAAATGATTGTAGAATTGAATGTCCAAATTTTGAAAATCTTAAGGGTTTATCTAAAGACAAAGAATAATAAGATTAAAGAATTGATTGATGATGTTAACTTGGTTTAGAATGTGAAGTTGAAGTAATGAGATAGATTGTGTGTTGGTTCTGGTATGGAAGTATCGGTGATGTATTTGGATAAGATAGACTTGAGGAAGCAAGTTTAGAATCCTGGAAAACAGCCTCACATCGTGACGCGTAGAGACCTGCGTCGCGACGCGTACTGGGAAAGTTATGAAGATTTGTTTCTGGTTTTTCTGCATCGCGACGCGTAGAGACCTGCATCACGGCGCGCACTGGGAATCTTAGACATTCGTTTCTGCAATGGTGAGTGTCGCGACACGCACGCTTCCAGGAACTTCCCCAAATCAGTTTTAAACCATTCCGGTTTCACCCTATCATGTTAGAGGCCACCATAAGGGTCTCGTATCAACTCGAATGTATATATTACATCATGATATAAGTATGTTACGCCTTAGAGCGATAGCAACTACTTGAATAAGAAAACTTAGCTTGATTCCGATATATATATATATTCTTTTGTCCATCTTCTAATCGAGATTATCAATTATAGATCATCGCAGAAACCACAAGTTTCTTAAGCGAAGTGAAGTAAGGCTAGCGAGACTCTAAATCAGTTAGTGGACACTTTTTTTAAGTTGATTTTTCATTTATATTATTTCAAGTAAAGACTTATTTTACGCATCTAGGGCGTTAGTTGATTTTTAATACAGTTATTTCATGAAAGATCATGAGACGTTTTAGAAAGAGATATTTTCAAAGCATGATTTTATATTTTCGAGGCATGGACCTCAGTATGTAACTTTATACAGACATGGAATTGACAGTTGACATGTGCATATGTAGAGGACTGGGGGGACGGCGATACATAAAGCTAGGGGTGAACACAATTTCGGGTCAAACCGCGAACCGCATCGAACCGCAACGCACCGAACCGAACCGCGCTGTTTGAAAAAATATTAAAAATATTTTGAACCGCACCGAATCGAACCGCAAATTTCGGGTCGGTGTGCGGTTTTGACCCATGTCAAACCGCGAACCGCCCAAACCGTATATTTTGACTTGAACCGCGACCCGAACCGCCTAAACCGCTGACCCGCGTACAAATTAAATATTATTTTATATTTTTCTTCTTTAACTATGAAAATTAAGATATTTAATGATCATATAACAATATGTAATGAATAAATGAAAATTATGTAATTTTTTCTTCAATTATAATGTGAAAAACACAAAATTTTCTTTAAAAATTTATAATCTAAACCGCCGACCCGAACCGCCCAAACCGCTAAACCGCCAACCCGAACCGTCGCGGTTTTCCTTATCAAATTTGCAGTTTCGTTTTCTAATTTCCCAAACCGCCAACCCGCGCGGTTTGAAGTAAAAAACGAAAAAACCGCCCCGAACCGCACCGTGAACACCCTTACATAAAGCCCTCAGATCCTAGTTCATGACTAGGGATGACAATTGCCCCTAGATCCTAGTTTCAGAGCTTGTAGGGTATCATACAGTGGCAGATCCACATGGGGACCAGTAGGGGCAGTTGCCCCCACTGGCCCCACATTTGTTTTTATATTTTATATATTATATATGTATATTAGAAAATAGAAATAATTAAACAACATCCATAAATATATTATTTATTAATTTTTTAAGTTGTATTTTTTAACATAATATGTAGGCCCAAACTCAAATTATATAAAAAAAATTCCAATATATTTTTGAATCAATCTTATTTCTTAAACATGTCTAAAATAAATGATAACCTTGAATTTGTTTATATCATTATATTAAATTTGTATGTGTATAGATAATTGACTACTTTTTTATTTTAAATCTATTTATTTATGTATTTTTCCATTTGCAAAAGGAATATGGATTCCACTACATTTAAATAAAAATTAAAATAATAATATTTATGCTTAGGTTTGGTTATTGAACTTCTAATTTATTGATATATTTGTAGTGATTCTTTTACTAAAACACGTCGTGGATAGTTGTTATGTATAAAATATTCACATATAAATATAATTATAATTATTTTTTATATTTTATATTTATATTTATTTTCCATAACTTTGCCCCCACTAACTTCATTTTCTGGTTACTCCACTGGTAGCATAGATCTGCACCCCCAGTTCTAGTTCAGTAGCTTAGGGGACAACGATACGTAACGCTTCAAGACCACTAGTTTCAGGGACAATAGTGACATGCTTTGGGGGATGGCGATACGTAACGCCCCAAAGTCATGGATTTGTACTTCTAGCTCTAGTTAGGTGTATGGGGGGACGATGATACATAACGCCCCCATACGTCAGGTTTTCAGAGACAAAGATCGATTTTCAGAAGCACTTTTCAGATACATATTTTAAAGTTAGTTTTCCTGAGAGAAATTTTCTAGAAAGAAAAATTTTCAGAAACAACAGATTTATAAGAGATTTTCAGAAAAAGATAAGTTTTACAAAAGAGATTTCAGACAAGATTTTCAGAAAAAGAGTTCAGAGTTTTCTGACAAGAAAAAAGTTTTTATACAAGGTCGTTTCCTGGGAGAACTTTGATTTTAGAACCAAGTATTACCATAATAGTATTTCAGTTTTCGATTTACATCGTCCACTCACTTAGATCGTTCAAATGGTCTAACCGCCCCACTCCCAGTTTCTATGTTTTGCAGGTATTCCTGGAGGACGAGCTTGAGAGGATGGATACTGATGGCAGTCACTTTGGTCCACCAGGTCAAGTCAGAAAGAGAGAGTCCAGACAGAGTCAAAACAGAAGTCATGTATCGGACATTGGTATTGTAATGGTCATTGTATAAGATTAAAACATTTAACAATAAAGTTATAACAATAAGCTTTATTGAGTATACAGTTGTTAATATTGAGTTTGCATTTCATTTTGTAGAGTTTGGGAAACGGTCCCATACATAAGATTTTGATATGAGAAAAGAGTATTAATGTTGCTCGTGGTTAGAAAGTCAGAGGCTTAGGGGGATAGTACGGCCTATTCCCTGCCAGTAACATCTCATGGATTGGGGATGTTACAAAAATAATATCAGAGCATGGTCTATGGAGTTAGAAACTGCAGTGGGCAGAGTGCTGGGGTCTGGTATACGTAGTATGTCCGGGATACCCGTATACGAGGCACTACCTCTCCAGTATCTGATTCTTGAGTACGTCCCCAAGTCTTAAAGACAGGTTATTAAGCATTCTCAAGGCTACTTGAATTTCTTCCCAATAAGTAACCCTAATTCTTACTCTAGATACGAATCATTCCATGATTATTCGGAACTATTAGTAAAAGATCAAGTTAAACTATGAAGCTAGAAAATACAAGTAATAAGAATAGTTACCTAAGGGAGTGGGAAAAGAAAGATATAAGAAAGAAAGAAATGATGCATAGAGGTTAAAGCAGCCAAAGACAAGAAAAGTAAAGAGACATGAAGAAATAGTAAAGTTCTAAGGATACCCACCCAGGAAAGTAGGAAGAAAAATAGAAAGTTAGAAAGAAAAGTAAGGGAAGATACATAGATGTTCAAGTAACCAGAGACAGTAAGTAGGAAAGATACAGAAGTAGATGATAAAGAGAATATTAGAACTTATAGCAATAAGAAGGAATATAGCAGGTCTAAGTATGAGTAAGAATGCCAAATAAATCTATGCAAGTTTCGTTCTGTCCTCAAGATTCTTTCCTTCCTTAAGAAGCCTTTTCAAATTAAATCAATAACCGTGAATACCCTATGTAGATGACAAGCTCTAGGAATAGTAGAGGAAAGTCAAAAGTATGAGAGAGGTAAAGAATCAGAATTAGACATGGGATTTCCGAAAGACTAGAGACGTCAAGAAATGAGAAGAGGTTATAGGTCCCCAAACCCAGGCCCGCAAGCAAGCAATGAAGGTTGTAAGCGGAGATGAATAGTTACCTTACCCCAAGCGACCCGACATAGATACAACCCTGACCTACCCAGATCCCCACCCCTTAATAATACCGGGTGACAGAATTGTCCTGAAAGAGTCTATTTTATATCTATCTTACATGAGTAATAAACTTTAATAGGATATGGAGTACCAGAATGAGGACGATGATATCCATCAAGATGAAAGAGCTTGTTCCAACCTCTATAAGTATAGATAGCTGTAAGAAAGCCGATGATTTTTGCCAAAAATAACAACATAAGATATTAAAAGGTAGATCACCTAGAAAAGGTCTAAGAAAACTTTAAAGTAGAAATAAGAGGACCTAACATAGTCCAACAATCTACACAAGCCAGCACAAAGATTATAGTACTAGCAGAAGCCTATAGAATAGACCAACATAGTAGAAACCCAAAGATCGGATCAATGCCAGTAGAAAAATCTGTGTAAGTTTAAAACGATAGACTCTTGAGATTGGAAACACTCAAGAGTTAACAAGAATACCAATGCGAACAATAGGATTAAAAATGCATAGTTATAGCCTATAGCAAGCGCATAGAGTAGAAATTTAGAAAATGGCCCATAAGAGTAAAATACCGCTAGCCTCGACAGCACGGCACAGAGCCAATAGATAAGATATAAAAGTCGTGAGAAGGAAACAAAAAGTGACAAGAGAATTCAATACAATTAGTGTCATAGGAGGTGGTAATGTAAGTAAAGACCTTTGAGTGATTGATAAGGGTTAAGGAACCTTAAGACATGTAGTAGTCGACCGAGGCCTTAACAGAACAAATGACAACCCTTCCTCCCAGTAGTCCCGACTCTAGTAAGTATATGGATACCTAACCAGATCTTTATCGAGCCTAAGTAAATAACAAAATACATATTATACATATCTCTATAGAATACATATATTCACCCTTCCGCTTAAAGCTCAGTAAAGAGAAGAACCAGCGAAGAAGTGCATTTGATAAATTAGATGAATCGCGAGATGATTGGACAGCCATATCAATAAGTTCAACGAAATATAGATAAGAAGTATGAGACAGAATAGTTCGAAGTCATGATAAGTCGAGCCAAATCTAGAAGCCATCGTATTGAGAAGGAAGGACTAGATAAAGAGTAGCACCTGGACCAAAAGATTTAGTAGAGATGTCCTAAGCAATCGAAGTTGATAGAATTTTCAGGACAGTAAAAAATGTAAGGAGTTCAAGGACCTGAGATAAGAAAGTCAGACTAAGCCTCTTAAAGTATGAATAATAAATGGAGTATAGTAAGACTCTGGGAGAGAGAAATTACTTCAGGCGTTTAAGCAATAGAGACTAGTGAAAGGAAGTATAGAGAAAGTTCACAATAAGAGGTAGTATGGTCAATGGTTAGAAAACGGAACAATAATACAGTTGAAATAAAGAAATTCAGAGCGTACCTAGCAGAAGCACCTTAGTGTGAGAAATAACACCATATATGTATACGCGAGAGCCCTAGGAATCTAGATAACCAGCACGTGTCATTATAACACAAATAACTAGTGAGATCAACACAACCGAAAAAGGTTTTAGGATTAAAATCCCACCCTTTCCACCTTCGATTATACAACAGTAGCCAAGATAGACCTCAATGATCGCTTCAAGATACTTCCAGGAACAAGTAAATGTGTAATGGAAAGAGACCAAAGCGTAAGACTCTCGGATATAGTACAAGAACTGAATAGGCGAAGAAAATAGCTCTAAGTGAGAGATTTAGAAGAGAAGTTGTCTAGAGGAAACCATGAAGAGAGAAAGTATTAGTCTAGTAGTGTTGGGAATATAAAGGA
The DNA here is from genome assembly GCA_019454045.1 of Zanthoxylum bungeanum. Taxonomy (NCBI): domain Eukaryota; kingdom Viridiplantae; phylum Streptophyta; class Magnoliopsida; order Sapindales; family Rutaceae; genus Zanthoxylum; species Zanthoxylum bungeanum. The sequence goes on from SKCR01045071.1 coordinate 100,809, forward strand.
ACAGTGTTAGACATGGCTAAGAGCATGTAAGAAATGATATCCTTCGGATAAGGAAGCAGAGACATAGGTCACATGAGTTCCAAGAATAAAATAGAGCAAGAGAGAGAAGAGAAAAAGGTCAACAAGTAAAAAGTTGAAAGTGGAACTGTCGAGGTGTGATGACAGTATGAGCGAATACTAGATAAGCAATGACATAAGTACGTAACAATAAGGATTCTCAGTTTTGGAATGAAACCAAAGATCCATTATGTTTTATCTCACGTAATCTATACGAATTACCCATCCCCAGTCTAAAATAACCAAACCGCCACGAGTTTGGAGCGGCCTTAGTCACGGGTATAGGTGGTTTGATAGATATTTGGTATATTATGGGATCAAGAAGATAAGTTTAATGTAATATTGTATTCAACACAGTGAATGAATCATCAAGGTAGAATATATGTAAACGGACCTCGGGTGAAGATAAGATTTACAAGATGTGTATACTTTTGTATACCCAAATTAACATCACTCAGCAGATCAAGACTATGGAACAAAAAAAAAGGAATATCCTATAACATAACAAAGCATAAAGAACAAGTCGTGAGAAAGACAGTAACTGTATCAGTGCTAGCAAAGGAATCAGAGGTGCAGAAGAGTGAATCAGAATAGTATAACCAGTGTCAATATAGTAATAAAAAAGGATAGCTTTAGCATAAAGGTATATGTAATCAAGCTTAGTATAGATACTTTGCCCCAAAACTCCTTAGCCAATCAAGAAGAATCACCAAAGGAAAAAAAACTACCCTAAAGTAACGACCGAAGTATGAGAACCATCAGTCGACAGTAAGAGTATTTGGAGAGGTTAGCTATAAGTCATAAAGTCCTAAACCAGAGATAGTCGTATATATGAGAACTCGAATGAGGAAGTTTATAAACAAATGAGATTTAGTAAAGAGGAAACTGAGAGGGTAAAATAGTTGGTTAAGATACAATAATAAATATTAAAGTAGAATAGCTGAAGAAACCGAAGTATACTCAGGTCAAGGGAAAGTGAAAGTTATTGGTTATAATATAAAGTACTATAAGGATATCGTAAACATAGAGAGTAATAAAAGTTCCTAAGGATATTTAGGAGTTATTGTTGTCATGACAAGGAGGTATGAAGGTTCCAAATCAGAATAGAACTACGATAAGTAGAACGACATGCCACGAATATAGTATAATTTTGTGACCGGTAATTCATGAGAATAGTTGAGATAAAGAAAGTCGATTATAGTTAGCGATAAGTATAGCAGAAAAGAAAGCAAGGTAGTGTAGGAGCGAAGCGGGGTTTACCGCTATGCTTATGATGTTCGGCGACCACGACACTATTGGGCTCGCAGCCCGTAGAGAGTACGGATTAGCCCACGGGGGACTAAATCGGAGAATAAAGGAGTCACCACCTAGTGTGAACTGGGAAAGATTTAAGGCCGCACTCACCCCTCGCAAGGGAAGACCTCAAACCGTTGGGTTCGGAATGGTCCCTTACTTATGCCAGTATAATGGACAGGTTCACACAATGGTATAGCCGAGTCTTATCCAGTTCATGCAAAGTAATTCAAATAAACACAAATTTGCACACCCATAAATATTAATAATCACAATAACATAGTTCCAAAAGCATATTAAATTAAGAAATACGAGATGCGATAACAAAAATTATAATAAACAGTCAAAAACAGGAAAAACATCAATAAATAAATAGCAAACAAAAAGGAAGGGTTAATCACGCATATATGAATATTTCCTGAGTGGCACGTGGAGTTGTATCCCAAGTACAAACCACACTACAGTCCATTCAGATTCGGTTACGGAATTTACGTCTGGGTTTCCATCCGATATACCACAATGGATAATAACATACATAATCATCAACATGAACAAACAAAATAAAGGTGAAGTAATAAAATAACGATAAATAGACAAAAAGATAAATAACAAAATAAAGGCGAAATAATAAAATAACGATAAATAGACAAAAAGATAAAAAAAAAATAAAGGTAAAATAATAAAACAACGATAAAGGTGAATAAATAGATAAAAAAGATAAATAACGAAATGCCAAAGAAAGAAAAAATGTGACCAGAAATTTGGCTGTCTTTGATGTAGGACTTCGCATACCCGGACGTATTTCACGTCCAGCCAAGTATGCAGCATCCAGAACTACAAAATAAATATGGTAAGAATGCCCTCAGGTCTTACCTTTTAAGTTGCTTTCTCGGAAGTGCGTTAGGCCGTCGCCGGAAGGATCGAAGCTTGGTTTCAAGGTTTGCTGTTTCTGGTTTGCTGTTTGCTGTTTGCTGTTTTCTGTTTTTTGTTTTCTGGTTGCTATTTTGGTTGTTTTCTGGTTGCTGTTTTGGTTATTTTCTGGTTGCTGTTTTGGTTTTTTTCTGGTTGCTGTTTTGGTTGTTTTCTTATTGCTGTTTTGGTTATTTTCTGGTTGCTATTTTGGTTATTTTTGGTTGCTGTTTTGGTGATTATTGGCTGCTAGTTTTTGGTTGTTTTTGGCATGGTTTTTGGTTATTTTTGGCTGCTATTTTCGGTGATTGTGGTTGCTGGTTTTTGGTTATTTTTGGCTGGTTGTTTGCTCGGTTATTTTGTGTTTGTTTTTCTCGGTGGCTCTTGTTGTTTTGGTGATTGTGGTTGCTGGTTTTTGGTTATTTTTGGCTAGTTGTTTGCTAGATTGTTTTGTGTTTGTTTTTCTCGGTGGCTCTTGTTGTTTTGGTTTTCACTATTTTTTGTGATTTTCGGTGATTGCTTTAGGGTTTTTGTTTGTGGTTGCCGTCCAAGTCTCATTTCTTTGTGTGTCTAGCCGTCTAGCCTCTTCAAAAGAAGAAAAGAGTCTTATTTTATAATGATTAGAATGAATCTCCAAATAGGGAAATAAATCATGGAAATTTGGGAGATATATTCTCAACATATTTTGGGAATAAAATCCTATAAATTTGGTGATGAGGAGATCTCAAATCTTATAAATTGGTGAGGATGAGATTTCAAATCTCATTAAATTGGAAAGTGTTGATGAGGAGATTTGGGCATGTAGATTGCATGGGGTTTTGAGCGTGTGGATGGATTGCATGGGGTATTGGGCGTGTGGATGGATTGTATGGGCTTTGGGCCGTGTGGATGGGCCGAAGTTGAAGGGTGCAAGGGCATGTCTGAGGCTATGGTTTGAAACAGAAAGTGACTGAGTGAATCCGAGGCTGGCTAGTGAGTCCGAGTCCGGTGATGGGCTAATTTTGGAGGTTTTTCTTCCTTCCGGCATTCATTTTTCGCAACTTTCGCAACTTTTTAGGTAGTGCCTCCCTACGAGGCTCATCATTGGGCTCATGCAAAAATACAATGCCTACAGTCGCCCCCATTTTGATGGGGCTTGTGCAGTGTGTGACAGTGACAACCCTATCAAAGCCATGCATGCATTTTTACTTACCTGGTTCATCGATTGTTTCCGGACTTTCCTGTTGTTTCACTGCTTTTGCGAGATGCTTCGATCTCTGAGATTCATTCCTGAACTGTGTTGAGTTGATGTTGAGGTGCTTCGACCCCTGGGTGTGAGATGCTTCGATCTCTGGGATTAATTCCCGAACTAAGTTGAGTTGATGGCGAAGTGATTCGACCTCTGGGTGTGAGATGCTTCGATCTTTGGGATTTATTCCCGAACTGAGTTGAGTTGATGGCGAGGTGCTTCGACCTATGGGTGTGAGATGCTTCAATCTCTGAGATTTATTCCCGAACTAAGTTGAGTTGATGGCGAGGTGCTTCGACCTCTGGGATTCATTCCCGAATCCATACCATGTATGAGATGTTTCTATCTCTGAGGCGCTTCGACCTCTAGGATTCATTCCCGAATCCATTCCAGGTGTGAGATGCTTCGATCTCTGAGGCGCTTCGACCTCTGGGATTCATTCCCGAATCCATTCCAGGTGTGAGATGCTTCGATCTCTGAGGCACTTCGGCCTCTGGGATTCATTCCCGAATCTATACCAGGTGTGAGATGCTTCGATCTCTGAGGTGCTTCGACCTCTGGGGTTCATTCTCGAACCATTCCGAGTGTGAGATGCTTCGATCTCCGAGATGCTTCGATCTCTGAGGTGCTTCGATCTCTGAGGTGCTTCGACCTCTAGGATTCATTCTCGAATCCATTCCAGGGTGTGAGATGCTTGATCTCTGGGGTTCATTCCCGAACCATTCCTAGTGTGAGATTTTTTGATCTCTGAGATGCTTCGATCTCTGGGGTTCATTCTCGAACCATTCCGAGTGTGAGATGCTTCGATATTTAATATGCTCCGATCTCTGAGGTTCATTCCCGAACCATTCCGAGTGTGAGATGCTTCGATCTCTGAGATGCTTCGATCTTTGGGGTTCATTCCCGAACCATTCCGAGTGTGAGATGCTTCGATCTCTGAGATGCTTCGATCTTTTTGGGGTTCATTCCTGAACCATTCCGAGTGTGAGATGCTTCGATCTTTGAGATGCTTCAATCTTTGGGGCTCATTCTCGAACCATTCCGAGTGTGAGATGCTTCGATCTCTGGGATTCATGGCAAGGTGCTTCGACCTTTGGGTTTCATTCCCGAACCATGTTGGGTGTGAGATGCTTCGATCTCGAGGTGCTTCGACCTATAGGATTCATGGCGAGGTTCTTTGACCCCTGGGTTTCATTCCCGAACCATGCTGGGTGTGAGATATTTCGATCTCGAGGTGCTTTGACCTCTGGAATTCATTCCTGAACAAAGTTGGGTGTGAGATGCTTCGATCTTTGACGGCAAGGTGCTTCGACCTCTGGGTTTCATTCCCGAACTGAATGAGTGATGGCGTTCTGTTCCATCTGCGTGACTCTTCGATCCACTGTGGAGTTTTTTTCTATGGTGATGAGGTATTTCGACCTCCGGGATTCATTCCCAAACTAATAATAATGTGGGCCTCGACCATAGGATTCATTCCTGAACTGTTGAACTGATGGTGGTGAGGCACTTCGACCCCTGATCCGTCCTCATTCTCGAAGTTCTTTGCTCGTCCTCATTCCCGAGGTTGTTCTCCATTCTTTGAGTTGCTCGTCTTCATCGCTTTTTCTTCAAAGCCTGCGAACACAAAATAAAAATTATGTGTATGCGACATGTATGCATGTATGCATGGATGCATTCCCTACTCCGATGGGGTTTCTCTGTCCTATTGGCTTGATGACATCCTTGGTTAGGCCTTCATTGCGCTCTTTGGTGCCTTTTGCCTATAAAAGTCTTTGGTCGCCCCCTTGGCCTGCTTACAGTTTCCTCATGTCAATTCTACTCCGGTGATTGCTCAGTTCTCTTTGGTCCCATGGCTCAAGATCCTGTTGTGTCCCTCATTCGCGGGGTGGTAGACTGGTCATCCCCAGACCTGGCTCAGCTTTCTGCTCTCCGCTACCCGCACCGAGTCAATGTGGATTACGTCTTTTTGAAAGCGGCCTCATCCTTTTGGGATACTGAAAATCATGTCTTTCGATTCCCAGATTTTCCAAACTTGCCCCCTCCCTGAGGAGTTTGCTGCCATTCTCGGCTTGCATTTTTCTCTTACTACCCTTCTCGGATACTGAAAATCATGTCTTCCGATTTTCGAAGCTTTCCTTTGTTGTCCTCAGGATGCGGAAAATGTACTGCCATGTGCTTCGTCTATTGAGTTAAAAGTCCTCTCACGCGTAACGCACCACCCTGCAAGCCGGTTTCTTGGGAGTCTCTTTGCCTTGCAGGTTCGTCCTATCTTTTGCCTAAGTTGTCCTTTCGGATTTTCAACTTAGCGGATTGTTCTATCTTGTCTGAGTCGCATTTTCAGGTTTTCAACTCAGCGAGCTAAAAATTTTTTTTTCTTTTTTTTTAGATTTGTCCTCATTCTCGAGGCTCTTTGCTCATCCTCATTCCCGAGGCTGTTCTCCATTCTCGGAGTTCTTCTCCTAGATCTCCTGACCTTGGTCCAACATCTAAGAAACAAAAGACATGATTTGTAATTACTTGACTCTAATCTTTCCCGGTTAGCTGGGATTTATGCATTCTATGAACATCTTGAACATTTGTTTCAATAAAGGCATTTTCTTTACTTCTTAGTACATATGTAGGAAATAATGAATTGCATTGCAAGGATACCTCTGGCGCTAATTGTTCCTCTCGGATTTTATAATTAACTATTTTTCTTGCTCACTCATTCTCTATTTTTTGCTTGGGCTGTCCTTTGCGGATTTTCAACCCAACGAGTCTTTTTTTATGCAAAGTATTATTTCAGCCTGTCCACGTTGATGGGCTCGGTGAACTCGTTCCCTTCCAAATCTGACAGTCTCACTGCCCCATTCCCCATCACCTTCTTGACTAGGTAGGGCCCCTCCCAATTGGGCCTGAACTTCCCTTTGGGTCCGTTATCAGTGGCTTCGACTGCTTGAGCACTAAATCACTTTCTCTAATCTTGGTGGGACGCACCTTCTTGTTGAACGCCTTGGCCAACCTTTTCTGGTATAGCTGCATGTGGTGTAAAGCCTTTATCATTTTCTTAGCCGGTAATGCTAGTTGTTCGAACCTCTACGAGGCCCATTCCTACTGAGGTAATCCTGCCTCTACTAGTACCCGTATTGACTGTATCTCTATTTTCACTGGTAACACTACCTTCATCTCGTAAACCAAAGCATATGGTGTGGCTCTCAGTGCCGTTCTCACCGAAGTCATGTACCCCCACAGGGCATACGACAGCTTGTCAGCCCAATCTTTACAACTTTCCGTCATCTTAGCTAGTATTTTCTTTATGGTTTTGTTGGCTGCCTCCACCGCCAAACAGATCTTTTCCACCTCTTGATAGTGGGCTTCATACAGAAGCATCTTCTTACTTAGGTAGTAAACTACATGTTCCATCCCTGTCTCATCTGCCTGTACCATCATCACCCCCAGCGCTTCGGGTTCTATGGCCAAATACAACACCAAGGGTTTGCCCAGACTTGGAGGTTTCAGGACGGCCGGTTTTACCAAGTATTCTTTGATTTTGTCAAAAGCTTCTTGACATTGTCAATTCCACTCCACAGGCTGATCCTTCCTCAATAGCTTCAAGATGGGCTCACATACTAATGTTAGTTTGGCAATGAATCAACTGATATACTGGATTTTCCCGAGAAAAACTCTAACTTCCTTTTCTGTCTTCGGTGCAGGCATCTCGGTAATTGCCTTGATCTTTTTAGGGTCCACTTCTATCCCTCCCATTCTTACAATATGCCCTAACAACTTTCCAGATGTTACCCCGAACACACACTTCTTGGGGTTGAGTCGGAGGTTGTATTTATCGACTCTTTGAAGGAATTTTTCCAGCGCTTCCATATGTCCGGCCCTCGTCTCTGATTTAACCATCATGTCATCCACATGTACCTCAATCTCCTTGTGCATCAAGTCATGGAATAATGTAGTGGCCATTCGTTGATAAATGGCTCCCGCATTCTTAAGTCCAAATGGCATCACCTTGTAACAATATGTACCCCACTCAGTGACGAAGGAAGTCTTATACTTGTCTTTTTCGGCCATGAAGACCTAGTTATATCCTGAGAATCCATCCGCGAACGAGTACATAGCAGATAGAGTCGCGCTATTAACTAACACATCTATATGGGGTAGGGGAAAATCATCATTTGGGGCAGGCTTTGTTGAGGTCCCTATAATCCACGCACATTCTAACATTTCCATCCTTCTTCGGTACCGGCACAATGTTAGCTAACCACTCGGGGTACTTCACCACCTCTAAGAACCCCACATCTATTTGCTTCTTGACTTCTTCCCTAACCTTTTTGGCCCATTCTAGCCTCATTCTTCGGAGCTTCTGTTTTACTGGTCTCATGTTCGGATAAGTTGGTATCATGTGCTGGGCAATACCCATGTCCACTTCTGGCATGTCTTCGTATAACCAGACGAATACTTTTGCATATTTTATTAATATTCTCTCTAATTCTTTCCGCTCATTAGAGGTAACCTCACTTGCAATTAAAATTTCCTTGGGGTTTTCACATGTACCAAGATTAAATGCATTTGTCTTTGTTGAGTTAATGTCAAATATGTCCATGTCATACGTGTTATGATGCTGACTAACAGGAAAAGACTCGAACAAGTAAGCAAAATCAATGTCTTTATGATTAATAGATGCATGATTACAATCAAATAAGTCAGGAGAATAAACATTTTTGCAATTTGCAGCCTTGTCTTCTTCCGTCTTCTTGCTTTCTTCGAACGTCAGATTCTCCAACTGCAGTAGTTCTTCTTCCCATTTATCTTCCTTTTTTGCAACTTCCTCTGCCTGTGGTTCTTTGCCCATCACATCCTTGAAGATCTCGAATCCTGGCACTATAATCCCATTAACTTCTATGGGTTCAGGCTCTCCTTGATACCCTGTGGCTTTCATAAAGTATTCCATCAGCTTCATTCCCACCGGATTCATACCCCAATCCTCTCTTTGTGGTCTGCCCCTTGAAATCTGGCAGTGTTCTTATTCCCTGGCCTCTAGCACTCAAACATGTGCCTGGTTCATATTTCATTCTTTCCATGATTCTAGCCACTTTAGGGTCCACCCATTCTTCGAAGTTTACCGCCACTTGGAACCTTGTGAAAGGCTGTATGTCTAAAGCAGTCACAACATTGTCTTCTTCAGCCTTGATGGTGACGACTTCCTCTCCATACGGGAACTTAATAACCTGGTGCAAGGTGGATGGCATGCCTCCGAGTTTATAAAACCATGGCCTCCCCAATAACAGAGCAAATATAGCTGGGATATCAAGCACTGTGAATTCCATCTCGTCTTCTATCGGGCCCACTTTGACCATTGTGACGAAAGTACCTTAGACTCCTCATTTGCTATCATCATATGCTTTGATAGTCATGCTGGAGGGGCTTAAATCTGTTGTCCGCATACCCAACCTTGACAGAATCTTCAAAGGGCACACATTGATAGATGAGCCATCATCCACCATCACACAAGATGTCTTCTTGCCTCTTACTTCCGCTTTTATGAATAGCGGCTTGTTGTGATTCCTCCCCTCCATCGGGAGCTCTTCTTCAGAGAATGTTATCATCTGCCTAGCCTCTTTCTGTACCGACCCTATGAACATTGTGGGGTTTGCATCTTCAGGTACCATTATCTTGCTTAGAGCTTCTACCATAGCACGCATGTGCTCTTGAGATGCGCATAATAACTCCCATATGCTCATTTGTGCCCATGTCTTCTTCAATTGATGCAACACAGTATCCCCCATCGGTGTTATCCATATTCTCCGCCACCTCTTGGCCTTCTTTTAGCACTTATTTGCCTTTCTCTGTTACATCACTGTAAAAACATCCACTGCGAGTCATCCCCTTTACCTCCTCTTCGTCACTGCTCGAGAATTTTTCCCAGAATTCTCTCCCCTGCTCTATTTCATCTTCACTGCTGCTGTCCTATATCCCCATGCAAGAATCTTGGTGGTTGAGAGTTTGGAGGACAAAGCTTTCGGGCAGGCCGGAGTTGATCATGTAGGTGGGTGGTGGAACGGAGTGGTAGTTGGGTAGTGGATTTCCATGTATGTTGGGTTGTTCTTTTTCTAGGTTGGGTATCTTATGGGTGTCAATGAAGTCTTGGATCTGATGCCTAAGGCGGGTACAATTGTCGATTTCGTGGCCTTTTTACTGATGGAAGTGACAGTATAGGTTTAGGTCGAATTGGTGTGGCACAAGGTTTGGAAGTGGTTTAGGTTCTAAGGGTTTTAAGAGTCATTGCCTCTTCAGTTTTTCAAACACCTTTGACAAAGGTCTACCAAAATTGGAGAATCGCCTGTTTCTGATGGCGGTAACTTCAGCAGAAGCGAGCTTGGTCCCTGAAGGCCCCCACAATGGTCTTTCTATTCTGGTTGTAAAACTTTCTATTCTCGGCTTCCTCTTCCTCGATATCCATGACAGTTTCTCTTAACTGTCACTAATCACGAAGGTCATCTTTCTCAGCTTGTTATAAATCAAGGGCTTGGTGCCCTTAATGATCATCTTAATCTGGTCCTTCTATGATGGTCGTGTCTACATCTTTAAGAGTTGGCTTCTCCAGCGATCCATATAATCTTTGAAGGTCTCTTCTGGCTTCTGTTTGGTGTTTTCTAGGTCACAGAGCGACAAGTCTATCTCCATGTCCGTGACATATTGGTTCAGAAAAGCCTCCGCTAATGCCCTCCAGTCATCCCTTACCTTTTTCTCTAGGCCATGATAGCATACTATAGGCGCCCGTTCTAGTGACATCCCGAATATCTTCTGCACCTGACACTTCGACAAACCCACTGAACTCATCACTGAAACATATTCTCGGAGATAGACCATTGGATCTCCGTTTCCGTTGAACTTGGTTATGTCAGACATCTTAAACTATGGAGGCAACTGTTCTTCAAAAGTCATCGCATCATATTCTAGTAGATCTTCATGTTTTCCCTTCATCTTGCGGGTAACCGACTCTACTTGTTCTCTAAGTTTTTGTAACTCTGCCTGAGGCCCAGCTATCCTTCCTGCGGCATACTCAGCCATGTCATCATAAAAAATAGAGATTTCTTCGCTCACCCTATTCAGAGGCTCCTCACGCCTTCCATCCCCGTTGTTTTTTATTCCCACTGTGTGGGTAACTATCAGACTGGCCACATTGTTGGTCAAAGTTTGTAGTTGCTCGGTAATTTTGGTGATGTTGGTCTCCAATTGATCCATGCGGGAATATTCACTGCCTGACACATCAATGCTTGCTAACCTCTTCTTGACAAGTCTCCATTCTTCTCTAACCCAACGAATATCTATGATGGCTTTTAGGACAAGGGGGTCAGCATGATGCATGTATGCATGCGATGCATGAGATGCATGTGGTTATCAAAACAACATATACCCTTCCGACCTTATTCCTCCCACACTCGTGGTAAGTCCATTTCTGCCCTAGGTATGACTCATTTTATGCACCAATATGGGGTACACAAAGATCGTTCTCTCCTACGCTACATGGGTGAACCTTGGCTACCTTAGTCCCTCTTCATCAGTAAAAGACAAAGACCGCTCATTTACAATATTGACTAAGCCTATTATGGGGATCATGCCATGGTCTAGAAAGGATGAATTGGGCCCTCGGTAATCACGGTTGTGGCGGAGACGAACTTGGAGATATCCAAAAGTATACAAATATGCCATAACAAGGCATACCCTTCCTGGTAGAAAGCCAGTGCGGATATCAGACTCATGCATCTAGCATATTCGGATCATGTTTGGACCTTCTAAGCCCATCAAGGTTTTCATACAAGTTGGCCCGCTATCATTTTAAAGTGTTCAATTAGATTATCGCGAGGTGTAAACTTATCCCAGTTGAAAAGGCCCAACAGGTTTACACTTTTGCGATAATGTGGTTAAATAACTTCAAATAATAGGGGGCCCAAACGCAAGGTGGTCCATCATCATTTTGAAAACTTTTGGCCCAATCATCATAAGATACAAACTCGTCCCAGTTTAAGTGGCCCAACAAGTTCGTATCCTATAACGAGAAGCCCAAATGGATCCAAATGATAATGGGCCCAAACACAAGCATGAGGGTAGCTTCTATAGGACACATAACTATGGTTCGCATGTGGGCTTTCAAGGGTATGGATAAGGCTCTCATCAGCGAAGGGTTGCACACAACTAGGTCTCCCCACTCAAGGGTTCAAGTGACCAAGTGAGCGCGCCTTTTTTATACCCTAGGGTACGTGCAAACGAGTGATGGTTATCATCACATAACGATCCGCTGCCTTGAGTGAAAGTGACTTCACGATACATGACGCCATCGGGGTAAGAAGAGAATGCAAAATATATGAGACTTGGTTAACCAAAGCCAAAGCTACGGACACTACAAGGCATTGTTTTGGGGCCGATTCTCTATCCCTAGTGGAGTCGCCATCTGTAGGAGCGAAGTGAGGTTTACCGCTATGCCTATGATGTTCGGAGACCATGACACTATTGGGCTCGTAGCCCGTAGAGAGTACGGATTAGCCCGCGGGGGGACTAAATCGGAGAATAAAGGAGTCGCCACCCAGTGTGATCTGGGAAAGATTTAAGGCCGCACGCACCCCTCGCAAGGGAAGACCTCAAACCGTTGGGTTCGGAATGGTCCCTTATTTATGCCAATATAATGGACGGGTTCACACAATGGTATAACCGAGTCTTATGCAGTTCATGCAAAGTAATTCAAATAAACACAAATTTACACACCCATAAATATTAATAATCACAATAACATAGTTCCAAAAGCATATTAAATTAAGAAATACGAGATGTGATAACGAAAATTATAATAAACAGTCAAAAGCAGGAAAAACGTCAATAAATAAATAGCAAACAAAAAGGGGGGTCAATCACGCATATATGAATATTTCCCGAGTGGCACGTGGAGTTGTATCCCAAGTACAAATCGCACTATCGTCCATTCAGATTCGGCTACGGAATTTACGTCTAGGTTTCCATCCGATATACCACAAAGGATAATAACATACATAATCATCAACATGAACAAATAAAATAAAAGCGAAGTAATAAAATAACGATAAATAGACAAAAAGATAAATAACAAAATAAAGGTGAAATAATAAAACAACGATAAAAGTGAATAAATAGATAAAAAAAAGATAAATAACGAAATGCCAAAGAAAGAACAAATGTGACCATAAATTTGGCCGTCTTTGATGTAAGACTTCGCATACCCGGCTGGACGTATTTCACATCCAGCCAGACATGCAGCGTCCAGAACTACAAAATAAATATGGTAAGGGTGCCCTCAGGTATTACCTTTTAAGTTGCTTTCTCGGAAGTGCGTTAGGTCGTCGCTAGAAGGATCGAAGCTTGGTTTCAAGGTTTAATGTTTCTGGTTCGCTGTTTCTGGTTTGCGGTTTGCTGTTTGCTATTTTGCTATTTTCTGGTTGTTGTTTTGGTTGTTTTCTGGTTGTCGTTTTGGTTGTTTTCTGGTTACTGTTTTGGTTGTTTTTCGGTTGCTGTTTTGGTGATTTTTGGTTATTTTTGGCACGGTTTTTGGTTATTTTTTCTGCTATTTTTGGTGATTGTGGCTGCTGGTTTTTGGTTATTTTTGGCTAGTTGTTTGCTCGATTGTTTTGTGTTTGTTTTTCTTGGTAGCTCTTATTGTTTCGGTTTTCACTGTTTTTTTTTTTGTGATTTTCGGTGATTGCTTTAGGGTTTTTGTTTGTGGTTGCCGTCCAAGTCTCATTTCTTTGTGTGTCTAGCCGTCTAGCCTTTTCAAAAGAACAAAAGAGTCTTATTTTATAATGATTTGAAGGAATCTCCAAATAGGGAAACAAATCATGGAAATTTGGGAGATATATTCTCAAATTATTTTGGGAATAAAATCTTATAAATTTGGTGATGAGTAGATCTCAAATCTTGTAAATTGGTGAGGATGAGATTTCAAATCTCATTAAATTGGAAAGTGTTGATGAGGATATTTGGGCATGTGGATTGCATGAGGTTTTGGGCGTGTGGATGGATTGCATGTGGTCTTGGGCGTGTGGATGGATTGCATGGGCTTTATGCCGTGTGGATGGGCCGAAGTTGAAGGGTGCAAGGGCGTTTTTGAGGCTATGGTTTGAAACAAAATCTGACTGAGTGAATCTGATGCTGGCTAGTGAGTCTGAGTCTGATGAGGGGCTAATTTTGGAGGTTTTCCTTTCTTCCGGCATTCATTTTTCGCAACTTCCTCAACTTTTCAGGTAGTGCCTCCCTACGAGGCTCATCATCGGGCTCATGTAAAAATGCAATGCCTACAGAAGGAAAGATAAGTATAGCAAAAACACAAGATATTCTCAAACCAAGACGAATCTGCCAGTTAGGCCCCAGAATGGATTCGAGGACGAATCCTATTTAAGGGGGGATAATTTATAACGATCGGTAATCTCAACTATTGTTACATTGCGAGACGAATGCCACATAACATAAATTATGTATGGACATATATACACTCATGAAATGACCATGAGGACAATCGGTGGATTCTTCGAAATTCCGATACGAAACTGTATAATATTCTATTTCGAACAGCCCATGGTTTGTGGGCCATAAATCCCTCATACGAACTCCGATTTTTATAAATTTTATATCTTCGAAAATCTGAGATCGAGACCTACAACTTCCACGTTGAATATTTTTCCAAATTCTAATCAGAAGTGGGTTGTAAACGCAGGTAAAAAATATAGTGAATAGTATCGCGGACCCATCTAGAAAAATCTCTAACTTTCTAAACTTTTCCAAACTTTTATTCACTAATATAAATTTTAAATAGTCCTAAGTATAAAAGGGAAAATATTTGAGCATCCCTAAATTGGGAAGAGAAAAAAAACGTAAAGGAATAGGAAGAGAGAAAGAAGAAGGAAAAGAGAGAAGAAGGAAAAAGGAGAAGCATAGAAGAGAAGCAAATACCAAATATCCATGAGTTAAGAAGAAGATCGACGACAATTGAGGGCTTAGAGTGTGAATGAAATTAAGAAAAATAAGGTAAGGAAACTTAACCCAAAACTTAGATTGTTAGATTTTGAAAGTATAATGATAGAATAAGACTATTAGCATATTATGGATTGCATTTTGGTAATTGGTAAGTAAAGAAAATGATTGTAGAATTGAATGTCCAAATTTTGAAAATCTTAAGGGTTTAGCTAAAGACAATGAATAATGAGATTAAAGAATTGATTGAGGAGGTTAACTTGGTTTAGAATGTGTGAAGTTGAAGTAATGAGATGAATTGTGTGGTGGTCCTAGTATGGAAGTATCAGTGATGTATTTGGATAAGATAGACTTGAGGAAGCAAGTTTAGAATCCTGGAAAACAACCTCGCGTCGCGACGTGCAGAGACCTGCGTCGCGACGCGTACTGGGAAAGTTATGAAGAATTATTTCTGGTTTTTCCGCATCACGACGCGCATTGGGAATCTTAGACAGTCATTTCTGGAATGGTGAGTGTTGCTATACTGAGGGGGCGGTACTCTACTGGTGTTTGAAAATGTATTTCTAATATTTAAAACATAAACATAGTTACTTGATAAAGTAATCTCTTAAATATATCTAGAAACCATAGCTGCTGTAAACGAAACACATGTATGAAAACACGTGCAAACTGTCGTGGTCTGGAACTATTTCAAACACTTGGACTGTTAATAATAAAATATGGCTAAACAAAGTATGTTAATATAAAATCTGAATTTCAACTTGTCCACAGCTGAAAACTTAAGTTATAAAACATTTACAGTTTGGAAACATAAACATAAAGATATAACATTCACTCACGGAGCTGACGTCAAATCCTACTACTTATGCTGGCTAGTGGAAATGGTTGAGACTTCATGCGTGGAATTGGTAGGATCTATAAATGTACGGTCGAAATACAATTAGTATGCCATGATATTCATGATTCTAAATATATGTGCAATGATAAGTGTATCCATGCTGATAAGGAAG
The DNA here is from genome assembly GCA_019454045.1 of Zanthoxylum bungeanum. Classification (NCBI taxonomy): domain Eukaryota; kingdom Viridiplantae; phylum Streptophyta; class Magnoliopsida; order Sapindales; family Rutaceae; genus Zanthoxylum; species Zanthoxylum bungeanum. Next base: position 116,289 of record SKCR01045071.1, read on the forward strand.
TCTAAGATGTTATCTGATATCCTATGACGTGTACTGGAATAAACTGAAAATATATCTTGAATTTAGCTCCACGTCGCGACGCAAGGTGGCGCGTGTCGCGACACCAACCCTGAAGCTGCTCGTGTCGTGACGCCAGCCCGATTTCAGGTTTGTTCTACATCACTCCAAAGTTCACTCTTTTGTCAAAACCAACACCACCACACTACCTCATTCAATATAGGCATTCCCCCAATAATATCATGGTTCAATTCCATCATAAACATAAGGGTTCATGGAAACATCAAACTCAAGCATTAAGTTTTTCTAATTCACCTCAATATTTGCATCACCATGACAATACACCTTAACTTAGATGTGATTAACTCTCTAGTTGACATATTTATGCAAATCGATCATGATTCTAGTTTGGATTTTTCATGGGTTTACATGATGAGCTTGAAAAATTATGCAAAGTGCAAAGCATTTGCTAAGATAAACGGTGGAGGACTTACTTTTAACTTAGGGCACTTGAAATGATAACAAAATTCACCCCTCCTCAAGCTCCATGCTGCCGAAAATGCTAGAATGAAGAAATAGAAATTTATTTCTTCTTTTGAGTTGGAAACCACGTGAAAATGAAGGGTAAAAGGAAGCGTGTGCTTCTAATTTATACACACCATAAATCTAGATATTTCTCAATTAAAATAGCAATATTTATAGAACCCACATGCTTAATTAGTGTTGATATTGTCACAGCACATTAGGCTGAATTTAAGGTCCAAATTTGAATTGGTTCCTTATAAAATTTGGGAAAATACTTAACATGAAAGTTGTAGTTTTATGTCTAAGTTTTCCAACGATACTAAAATCACTGAAAAATGATATCTGTAACTCAAGATATTGCTGAAATACTAAGAGCTATTCATGAGTGTTGTTACATCAAAATGTGGTGAAACTGAAAATTTATCTCGTGCTTCCGGTAAGGGTTACGCGGTAATTATTTCATTAATTCGCGATTATTTCTTACATGGAGTGTACGATCATATGAGACACGTCATGATAATCAAAATGTTACAAAAATAATTTAGTTAAATTATATTATTATTTATTGTTAAAAATATTTTATTAGATTGTAGGGGTGAGCAAAATCGGTTTCGATTCCGGTTCCGCATAGAACCGGAACCTACCCGAAAAATTCGGTTCCGCACTAAGTGGAACCGGAACCTACCCAATTAAATAGGGTATCATATTATTCGGTTCCAATCCGGTTCTGGTCCGGTTCCGAATTATCCTATTTTAAAATATTTTAATGAAAACTACATTCTGATACGAGTCCGTAGGAAAAAATGGGGACCAAATCGGCGTGCGGAAGCTCAAGAACGAAGAAAAAGAAAAAGAAAAATATTTTAATTAAAATGAATGATAAACACTTAATCACAAGACATTAAAATTGACAAACACTACCAAAACATACACCTTCTGCTCAAGGAAAAAGTTAAGACATGCTAAAATACAATTCATGCTATATTATAATATGAGAGTCCAGAATTTATATCACACAGCATCACAAAATGAATTTGCTTTTTGTCCAAACTTTGAGAATATTTTTGCTCTTCCAATTGAAAATACAGTTTGGCCTGCTAAAGTTGGATCAAGTGAAGAAAACAACTTTTGAAACTATATGCAGCACAATTATGCTACCAAATCAATCACAAAAAAAAAAAAAAAGTATTATGTCCAGCTTACATACCAAGAGTAGAACTGATAATGCAGAGAGCGAGCACACGCAATGCCAACAAAGCTCCCAACAAACATAATTGTTACAATATCAGAAAACACAATCTAAAAATTTAGCAACAAAGAGAGGAATTAAAAGAAATATCTCAGAGCACCGAAATTTAAATCTGTAAATATTCATATAAATCTGTAAATATTCATATAAATCGGTTCCATGGTCCGGTTCCGGTTCCGATCATTTTGGAACCGGAACCTACCCGGATAAAATCGGTTCCTTCATTTTTGGAATCGGAACCTATCCGATTACAACCGGGTCCGGTTCCAACCGGTTCCGGGTAGAACCGGAACCAGTGCTCACCCGTAGATTGAAGTTAATTTTATATTTGACTAAATTAAAGGGATCAATTTTATAAATTTCCCTTCGCTAAAAGCAGAAGAAAAAAAGATTTGCTTGACATTGTAATCAACAGTGTGCAGAGACTTGTTTTAATTAAGGCCAGAAGATACCCCGCCAAAAAATCATGCTATGTAGATCAGTATCCCTGTACCAGCTCAGAAAGACGCACGCTTTAGCCTCTAATTATCTCATTGAAACCCATAAAGGCCGTGCCCAAATACTTGTAACCTCAGCTTTTCAATCAAACTGTACCATCTCTGCACTCAAATCAGACAAATTCTCAAATGTTCGCCAAGTATTCGATGAAGTGCCTGACTTAAATGTGGTTTCAGCCACCAGCATAATTGGCCGCTTTGCTAAGCAGCATCACCATGAAGAGGCCATACATCTCTTCTCAAGAATGCTTCTGTTGAATATTAGACCCAGCGAGTTCACGTTTGGGACCGTAATTCCCTCATCAACTGCTTTAAAGGACTTTTATTTGGGAAAGCAACTTCATGCTTGTTCAACAAAGGTGGGACTTCAGTCAAATGTATTCGTGGGTAGTGCTATTTTGGATCTTTATACCAAGCTGAGTTGTATCGAGGAAGCTACGAGAGTTTTTGCAGATACCCACAAGCCAAATGTTGTTTCTTACACTACAATGATATGCGGGTTATTGAAGAAAGAGAGGTTCGAAGAAGCTCAGAAGCTCTTTCAGGAGATGCCTGATAGGAATGTTGTTTCGTGGAATGCAATGATTGGTGGGTATAGCCAAGCAGGTCATAATGAAGAAGCTGTGAATCTTTTTATTGAGATGTTGAGAGAAAGGTTGGTGCCGAATCATTCCACTTTTCCATGTGCTGTCATTGCTGCTGCCAATATAGCTGCACTTGGCATGGGCAAGAGTTTTCATGCCTGCGCCATTAAGTTCTTGGGTAAGTTTGATGTGTTTGTTGGCAATTCTCTAATAAGCTTTTATGCAAAATGTGGAAGCATGGAAGATAGTCTATTGGTTTTTGAGAAACTTGGCGAAAGAAGTATTGTTTCTTGGAATGCTGTAATATGTGGTTTTGCACAGAATGGTAAAGGAGAAGAAGCTATAATATTCTTTGAAAGGATGAGGGCTAATGGTATTAGACCTAATGGTGTTACTCTTCTTGGCTTGCTATGGGCATGTAATCATACAGGTCTTGTTGACAAGGGTTATTCATATTTCAATCAAGCAAAACTTGAGGATCACGGCATGCTAAAGCCTGAGCATTACGCATGTATGGTTGATTTACTATCGCGTTCAGGACGTTTCAAGGAAGCTAAAGAGTTTCTTTATGATTTGCCTTTCGATCCAGGAATTGGGTTCTGGAAGGCATTGCTTGGAGGCTGCCAGATTCATTCAAATGCGGAATTGGGAGAATTCGCAGCGCGGAAAATCCTGGCGTTGGATCCTGAAGATGTATCATCTTATGTAATGTTATCAAATGCACTCTCTGTGGCTGGTAAGTGGGATAATGTATCGAAGATAAGGAGACTGATGAAAGAGAAAGGGATGACAAGAGTTCCAGGTTGCAGTTGGATTGAAATCAAAAGCAAAGTTCACGTCTTTGTCAATGGAGATCGGAACCATCACTCCAAGGATGAGATTTATATGGTCTTAAGGTCTTGTATAGAACAAATAAGAGAGATTGAAGCTTCAAATTGCATAATAGATAATTGAATTAAAGCCTTATTACCTTAGTGCAACGAGAAAGTGATTAATCAGAGAAAGTTTCATAAGTTCATGCATGTTCAGCAAGTCAATGTTTTATGTTTATCCCAGAAATCAAAATCATCTTTCAATGATGAAATTAATAGAAAATTGTTTTATTTATTTCATTTTTGTTATACAACTGAAAATCATGGCTCTGCTAAGTTTTGCAGTTGAACATGTAAACAATAAAGTAAAGAGCTTCCTCTTAAAAACATGGACAAGCATCTCAGAAAATGACCCCATTTAACCTGGGACGTGCCTCCTGCTCTTCCTCGTTCCAAGGTACAAACTTCAGAGACACCTTTTATTTGGTTATCATTTTAAATTTATTCACAGTTTCCTGTAATTGCTTCCATTTTGTATCCAATTCTATATCTGTTGCTGGATAAATTAAACTCAATTCGTGTTAGAATTTTGTATGTTTTATCAACAAATATTTGAATTGAAAATATACTGCTTTGAGAATTTGTCAATAGGATGATTTATTGTAATTAGCATTAGCAGAATCATTTTTTAAAATTTATTTTGTTTTGCAATCTTTATCTGGTGTAGGTTCGTCCAGCTATATATTGTGCATAGGAGTTTGGGAATGGAGGATTGGCCAGTTATGGCTGTTCATCTATATTTTATGGTGCGATTCTCATCTCCATGGAGACCTGATGATAAAGATGGACATTATGTTTTTGCCATTGGAGGAAATTTAACTCCTCGCTGTAAGATATCTCCATCGTTTCAAACTTTAACTTCTGTCTTGCAGGGGTAGAATAAAATGTAATGTTAAGTGTTGCACCCTAATCGACTCACCTGCGGAGATATTGCTTATGTATATATTTGGTCTTCTTATCATTGTAATGTGTCCCTGCCAGTATAGAATTAGAAGATATTGTAATGTGATTGGATTTATGAGTTATGACTGTATGTTCTTGGCGATTAAGATATTGTGTCTGTTCGTTGTGCTTTGTTCATCTATTTTTATTTTTTGGTTGTATCCATAATCCGTTCACTGATACCCTTTTTCGCTCATTCTTTCATAGAGAATTCTCAGCAAAATCGTTGAAGGTTAGTATTTTCCTTCTGATTTTTTTCTTCCTGTTTTTTTTAAATCATTTTACTGTTCTTGTATTTATGCATCTTTCAAATATCTTGTTTTCCTTGGAAGTGGGACTTCCTGTTTAGTTAAGAGTTCGTTCTTTCTTCTCTAGTGTTTTTCATCTGATTATATTATTGCATGGTGCTTTTGGGTGTCACTGATTCCACATCTTGGGTTTCTTATGTTTCAAAATCTTTTGGTATCATCTGTTATTGAAATCCCTTTTAATGATACTTTTTCTGGGACTTTTGGGGAAGTCTTGGAATTTTTTGACAATGAAAAGAAAGAATTTGTGGCAATCAAAACTGTTCGCTCCATAAACAAGTGTTGTGAAGCAGCCATGATCGTGAAAATTTGATTTTTCACGTTCCGCTGTGCTACCCAATTAAACCGCAAATAACCCAACAATTTGGGCATCAGTAGTTTATTTGGGATCGAGTTATTTGAATCATAGAGTATATTTTGTTTGGACACGTGTAAGCCGTTGATTAATAAGGATTAATCCATTATGCTTCTTGTTAATTTTAAGGTCCCAAATTGACAAAATTGGAATTTTCATCCCTTTTGAGTAGAAATGCAATTTCTAAAACTTTTGGCTAAAATCACAATTTCGTGGTGGTTTCTTTTGATATTTTTTGATTTCATGGTACATGCATGCAGTTGTATCTCAAACAGAAACTTTCTTGTGTGTCCTCATAATAATTGGTCGTTGAATTGACCATAACACAATGTATTTATGTCTTATAAGCATTCACAAATTATGGTAAAATGTATTAGGCTCTTGTTGTCATTATTGTGAGAGGAGACATAGGCCAAGTATTTCCGCTCTCTCTCAGTTTCCTCCGCATAAGCCTCTGATACCCTAAGTGGCTTTTAACCAAATTCTGTTTATTTTCCTGCTTTGTCACTCAGGAAACGTTCCTGGTTTGCCCAGTATCTTATGGTGGCCATCAAGATTAGTCTCTTAGTTCAGATCCGGTCATGGTTCTGGTTCGGAATCGAAACCAAATTTTTTTTATAATATTTATTTGATAATAATATCCCATAACAAATTTTTTTAATAATTATTTTCCATTAATCGTTGGAACCGTCCGCTTCCAATATAATATAAATAATTTTTTTTTTAAATTCCAAGCTATTTACTTTATTTTTAATTTAAGTTTTTAATTTAATATAATAAAATTCAAATAAATAATTTTTTTTATTATATTTATTTGGTAATAATATCCCATTATAAATTTTTTTAATAATTATTTTGCATTTTTTAAAATTTTTAAAAAATAAAAAATAAAAAAGAATTGGAACCGAACGGTTCGGTTTTGGTTATCAGTTCCACATTCTTATGAAATCGGGAATTGGACGGTTCGGTTCCGGTTCGGAATCGGATTGAACCGGTGGGCGGATCTATCTTAGTTTGACCTATTCTTTTCCATCCCATTTTTATATTCAGTATGAAATTTAACACGAGTGGAGTGAGTAGATAATTAAAAATTCAAGGTCTAAATAATATTAATTATTCAAATTCAATTAGGGATGACAAAAGTCACAAGGGGATGGGGTCTCGAGGACCCCCTCAATTGGGGAGGGGATCGGAGGATGAAAAATTAAAAAAATTAATGTCGGGACAGAGACGGGGAAATTTAATATCCATTTCTTATTCGGGGAAGAGATGTGGATTAAACAAAATCTTCATCCCCCATTACCCATTTAAGTTTTTATTTATTTACTTTCAATTTTTTTTAATAAATATGTTCAAATTTCTATTATAATTTTATATAGATATAAATAAAAAAAATATCTTAATATTTATAAAACTATATAAATTATAAATAATATAAGAGCTTAAAAGATATAATTATAAATATAATCAATTTTTAATGATGGATCCATCATTTTATTAAGTTATGGACTAAACAAAAAGACATAATATACGAATTTCAATCTTCTATATAATGTGTAATAAATATTATCAATTTTTTGAATATGTACGCTTGAATTCTGGATAAAGTAATAGTTCAACTAATATGTTTATAACTTAAATTTATTTCTTTTAAAATATATATATATATATATATATATATTTATTATTTGGGGTTCGAGACCCCTCAGAGATCCCCTTTTATTTTTCGGGGATCCACACCCCTCCCTTAAAATAATTACGAGGGGACGGGAAAATCTAAAGATTATCGAGGACGGATACAGGGATGTCGATCCTCTCCCCTCATCTCCCCATTGTCATCCCTAAATTCAATCTTAAATACTTCCAATTATCAATTCAATCAAATGCTCCAACTCCATCCATAATATGAAATCTCATTATGTAATATTTGATTCAATTCATCCAATTCATAATTCAAATATAATTCAATTTAGTATATACTTAATATCACAACACAAAATCAATCTAGTCAAAGTTAAGGTGCAAGAGATAGGTTTAAAGAAATGTGATTTTTACATGGTTCGGTAACCTTGCATACGTCCATGCCTCAAGCATCCTACAAGAGAATTCATTATGCACTTGGCTTCCCGAGTTGATTTCTATCGTTTGAACGCCATCTTGCAAGTTGATCTTGGAGTTTTCTTGGTCTTCATGAATTTAGTTCAAGTAAATTATAATGGGTCTTTGAATGCTATCTCATCATACTTGTCAAATATCCCACCATGACAACTATTGGGCATAATCCGGAACACTCATGAAGAAGCCTAAGTATCTCTCCATGGATCGTATCATTTGGTTTGAGTTGAACTTTGAAAACCCTATATTTTTGTCCCCATTTCAAAATCAAAAGATATTACAACTTGAACATTAATGTTTTGAAATCAAAAAAGAACTTGTTCATCAAAAATCAAATGTATCTTTAAAATCGAAAAGCTTGAAATAATTTTGACATTTAATATTAAAACAAGTTTTATACACATGAAAAGTTTATTTGAGCTCTTACTAAACAAACATTAAAGAATATAAAGAAATATACCATAAGCTAGTCTTCTATATATTGTAACTTGTTGAGCTCCACTTAATTTCCTTTAATCTTGAGCTCTTGCTTTATGCCTTCACTTCATGATTCTCCATATAGGGTGTTTTAACCAAAATACTATTATTACATAATTTGTTATCATCAAAATCAATATAGGACATAAGACCTGAAAGGTCAACACGATCCTCAACGAAGATTTTTAGGTATTCAATACTCAAATATCATATGTGTGTGTGTATATATATATATATATATTATTGGTGGTGGTGTAGAATTTAAGATCTGATTTTCAGGTCATGGGTTCGAATCCAAAAGGTGCGTTTCTTATAAAAACCTGGGAAAGTCGGAGTCTTTAGAGTTATTGGCAAGCAAATTTTGATTATTTATAGGACCAAAACCAATTCTATTTTATCTGTGTACATTTAACAGTCTTCAGGTGAACAAACAGTCACAGGAACCATGTCATTATCAAATCTAGCTGTAATTTCACTAACAAAATATTATGTTAGAAATTATGTTGGACATAAATCAAATATTTTAAGTTGCATATTGATGACTAAAGTCGACATGTGATAATGCTCCAATGCTTTAGATAATTAAATATTTTAAATAAGTTGAAAGTTTGCCAATGCTATTATTTCACCCATAAGCTCCAAAGGATATCACTTTTTTACACAGTGCTGATTCCTTGTATCAAGAACATGTTTTAATTTCAAGTCTTTGTAGCAAATTTTTAGATATTTTTGTTGGAATTTCACCTGGGTATTTTTTTTCTCTAGGAAAGATGAGATTGAAAAAAATATATATATTTTCTTTTTGACTAATGACATTATTTCTCACTTTAAAATCACAATGATGGTCATTATTGGTCATTATTCTCTTAATTAAAAAAATGATCTCCAACAATCAATTTTGATTTATTGCCAAAGCTCTTAATATTGCTGAAGTGCTGGGTCCAACTATCTAAACTAGATGGTACTAACTACGAACAGGCACTTTCAGATACAATTAGGGATGACAACGGACATTCCATAATTTTGGAATATTCATGTAACTAGACATGCATACAGTTGCGGTTTGGAATCGTAATCGAACTACAACTGAACCGTTGACCAACCGTCAATCGAACTGTGAATCGTAACCGAACTGGTCCAATATGATTTGGTTACAGTTGATAGCATTTCCAACTGTCGGTTTGGGCGGTTGGAATGGTTCGAACTGTAACAGTTGAAAACCGTTACGATTAATGGTTTCAACCGTTAGCGCCCAACGGTAAAATTTTTTCTTAATAATAATAATAATAATAATAATAAACAAGTTTAAAATATCTAATTTGCCACTCCCAACAACTATATTTTGGGGACATTTTAGACATCATAAAAAATCAACAAACACTATAAGTAACCATTTAATTCATTTTTCAAAACTACAAAATCATTTATTCTCTCTCAATTTCTCAAATCTCATATATTCAATTAATTTATTCTCATATTATCTCAATCTCTTCATTATAATGACAAGCTCATTACACAACACTAACATTTCTGAGGCTGAGGATACCACTCAACATACCACCGGCGAAACGACTTCACGTATTCAAGTGAGAAATCGAGGTTCTGAAATGTTGACAAAATATTTCACTCTGATCGTGAATGATGTCACTGGTGAGAAGAATGATGTCTGCAATTATTGTGAAAAAATTACAAATACTCTGGTGGGTATGGAACTATGACAGGTCATATGAGAAGTACTCATAAAGTTAAGTTTGATACTGACAAAACTCAAACACAAATGATAAAGTTTTATGCTTCCGGTCTAGGTTCTTATTCTTCTACTAAATTATTAAATATAATAAATCTCAATGGAAAGATAATATAACTAAATTTATTACTATGGAACATTTAGCTTTTACTTTTGGTGAAAAATATTTTTTAATGATTTAATACACAAAAATTTGAATGCTGCTGCATGTAGACTTACTAGGATGACATAGGGGTGTTCACGGGTCGGGTCGAGTAGGGTTTTTTTTTAAAATTTTGTGAGATCCGATCGGATCGGGTCACGTGGAAGTCGGGTCGCTGGTCGGGTCACACAGAGGTGAAACTCGATCGAGTTCGGGTCGGGTCATCGAGTCGGCCAAATTTTTTTTTTAATGATTTAATTTTTGTGAAATATAAATATTAGTTATTTTATGTCCCGAAAATTATCATATATATAAATTTTTAATACAAAAAAGTAATAAATAAATGAAACAATAGTAAAAACTTTAAAAAATAATAAAAATATTATAGAGTCGGGTCGGGTTTTAGTATTAAACTCGTTGCCCAACCCGAAAATTTCGGGTCGGGTGGAAATTTTTTAATTTTTTTAAACCTGCACGGGTTGGGTCACGTCACGTCACGTCGGGTCGGGTTGAGGGTTGAACTGACCCTATGAACACCCCTAGGATGACATGTAAAAGAAAATTGATGAAATTGTATGCAAAAGTTCAAAACAATTTAAGGGAATTATTTTTTAAACTTAAATGTCGTGTTTCAATTTGTAGTGACATATGAAGTGACCATTGACAGTCACATTTATACATGGATGTGATATGTCATTGGATTGATGATTCATGGTTTATTTAAAAAAGAATTATTGCATTTCGTCTTTTTGATGAAGCAAAAACTGCATATAATATTTATGTAATGATTAGTAATATTTTACATAAATATGGATTAGTACAAAAAATTTAACTATTGGATTTGATAATGTATCAACTAATATTGTATCAATTAATGAACTTGAAGCTATTTGCCAACCAAATTTGAGAGGTTTATTTTTCTATGTTCGACGTGCATGTCATATTTTGAATTTATGTGTATAAGACTTGTGGAAACTAAAGTAAGATCCATCAATAAAGACATGATTAGCAGGAAGGTTTTTTGGGATTGAGAGGTTCTTGATAATTATGACCATGCATTGTTGGGCAGAATTTGGGTTGGTTGGGATCCGTTGATTCGAAAAGTGACCCCTATGTACATGTACAGAAGTGATCAGATTCTCCATGTGTTTTGCAGCTTCATCAATCAGAAAGGGGATTTCTGGTCGTCTCTTTGTTATCTCATATTGCACATATTAAAAAAGAAATTAATTTAATTTGGTCATATTCTAAAATTAGAAGAGAATTGTGTACTTTTTGTAAGCAAAATGGTGTTAGGTCGAAAAATTCCGTCGTGATGTTTCAACTCGTTGGGATTCTACTTATTTTTTACTAAATGAAAGTTTTGAATATAAAGATTTATTATGTGCATTTATTGCTCATTATCAATATGATGTAGTTTTATATCTCAGTCATTGGGAAGTTTGCTAAAAATATTTAGAGATTTCAAAAGTTTTTAACGATGCTACGAATATTTTAAGTGATGTTTATTATTCAACTTCAAATATTTTTCTCTATACAAGTCTTGACATTGTTAGGGTATTACCCGAACCTAATAATAGCAACGAATTTGATGATCCTTACAATGTTGATGGTGATCCTAACAATGTTTTTTATAATCCTAACAACGAATTTGATGATCCTAACAATATTTTTGACGATCCTTCAAATGCAATTAAAAATTTTGTTGCATTAATGAGGACAAAATGAATTAATTATTACAGAGACATACCATTACTTTATCTTGTTGCTTTTATTTTGGATCCAAGGTTTAAAATAGAAGATTTGGAAAATATTTTATAAAATTATTGTGCTTTATTAGGTGAAAGAACTGTGATTATTTTTCAGTTATTGATAATGTTAGGAGAAATTCACTTGATTTATACAATGATTATATTAGTAGATATAATATTCAAATAACTGATATTACATTGCATGAATGCATCAGCTAGACAATCTAAGCTTCATGCTGGTAGAAGTTGGTTAATACATCGAAGTAAAAAATCAATGTCCACCAATACCACCATTATTAATTCAGAAATTAATGCAAATCTAACGATAAATTTCGAGTTTCCCCAAAGTACTTATGTAGGTGAGCAATTTTTTATCCTTGATTGGTAGCAAAAATATCAAGAATTATTTCCAGTCCTAGTCGTGATTACAAGGGAGGTATTACCGGCACCAGTTTCAACTGTATCTATAGAGCAGATATTTAGTATGGACGATAATATTCTTGATGACATAAGATCAAAGGACGTTAGAAGCTCAAGTGTGTCTTGACTGTTGGTGTAGGACGGAACGTCGTGAACAAGAAAATCAGTCGAATTTTTTTAAAGATTTGTGTGATAACCGGGACACAACTCGAACCGAAGGCTCAAGAATCAGACTGCCTTCCCTAGATGATGATGAATAAAATGTTAATGGGGTAAATTATTAAAAATAAAATGTAACATAAATATGTGAGCTACGCCCCAAGAGGATACGTAGGAAGCTTAATTACGGTTTCAAATCTTAAACCGGTTGAACTGTACGGTTCAACCGATTTAAGGTTACGATTACGATTCGGCTTTGGCCGAAACCACAACCGAATTGTTTGTTTAAGGTTCGGCCAAAGCCAAACCATCAACCGCACGGTTCGGTTACGATTTTAACCGAACCGTGTGCTTCTCTACATGTAATATCCCGCCAGAGGCTAGATGCTACCGGCATGAGATAGGAATAACCCATCTTTATGGATCTTAATTCTAAGGAAAAATGAACATGACACACCTTAAAATTGGACAACCTGAACACAGTCCAGCACCAAAACGACCTGTAATAAACATCATATATGCAAAAATGACCTCTGGCCCCAACCCAAGACATATCAATTCTCAACATCAATACTCAAAGGCTCTGTGCCTACAATTACTCATACAAATCAAAGATTTTATAACATACATAAAATAGTGTGCATTTCACGATTCAAAACATAACTAACATAATTCCTAAACTCCTACGACATCTTCCAGGACTCTAGGGTGGCTGACTGCAACTTGGGTGATCCGTCATCTCGAGCATAAGTTTCTAAAGCTTGATAGCTGACTGTTCTGGTTGCCAACCAGCAAAACTAGTAAACTATTATGGTGTGAGTTATAAAAATCAGTAATTATACTCATACCATATACAAACAAGAATAAATATTGGAAATGATATATATGTTGTCATTTATGTATATTTGTCCAAATACCTTTAATATGGTTATGCTGAAAACGTGGAAATCTATTATTTTTTAATTGTCGAAAAATGATCTGAACAAACGAATTGAAGACTTCAAAGAAACACTGTACTTATACTTGTATCGAAAAATATTTCAAACCTTATACTATTCTTTACACTCCCCACATGCAAATTCTTTCGAAAATACAAACATATACCAATCAAGAAACTGAGTTCACAAGGCTAACTGCTACAAATCCAAAACTTTAAATAAAACTATAATATCCTAAAATATTTGAAATATTATCAAATCGGAAAGTTTAAAATTTTCTTTAATAACAAATCAAGCATTAATCCTTTATACGAATAACCTTTCAACCGATCCACATCTAAATTACATATATACACTCAGAAACGTACCTTGCACAAGTTTCTAAATCTTCTACGTAACAATCATACCATAATCAACAATAGTAAATTGATTAAAGAGACACACACACACACACACATCAAAAATGAATGAGAGAAACATCCAAAACATATGCAAATCATATACCGACACGATCAAACGAAGCATTACGAGACTCATTACCTATTTTAGAATAGGTATGAGAAGAATTCTATCCGAACGGATGTCCTAACCAAAACTACTATGACACGAGTTAAATCATCAACCAAACTAAGCACACACACATTACCATTACATATGCCACGAAGCCAATCTCTCCCATTATCATAAATGAAAAACATAACACAAACTCTACACCATCAACCCCATTCACAATCAGAAACGGAAATCATAATACAAATTCCATATAGTTAATCTTATCCACCATCAGATATGAAAATCATAATACAAATTCTATATAGTTAATCTCATCCAAAATCAGAAACAGAAAACATGAAGAAACCACTTTAATATAAATCTTTTGAAAATACATTATAAAACCAATCTTTGAAAATATTTTAGAAAACTAACTAGGCGTCCAATGTCCGAGTCGTGCATCCTGATCGGACATTGGCCGAAACAGGACCGTGTCGATAGAGGGTAACGGGTCGTGCCATTTCAGATGGTGTCTTTATACAAGCACCACGACAGGTCAAAATCAGTGAGATAAATTAAACATAGTAAAAACACCATGGCAGAAATATATCATATTGTATAATAAACGAAATCAAATATATCTTAATAAAAAAAGAAGTTTCACTGGGAGCAACTTTTTCAAAAATTCTTTTTCATAAAACCATAAAATAAAGATATTCAAAAGATAATAAAAATATATTTTACTGAAAATAAAATCAAATCTCAAATCAATATCATCAAAAATCTGTATTGGGAACCTATTAGGCGTCCAATGTCTGGATCACACGCACATATCTGGTATTGTCCGAAACAAGACCATATCGACAAAGGGTAGCAGGTCGGTCCACTGCAGCTGGACAAGACTCTATATATGCACCACATATATTTTAAAAAGCTTAAAACATAATCATCACACAGGCTTTGTGACGGAAATGTATCATATATCATTCAATCAAAAATCTCATATCACGATAAACGAATTGTCTGGAATCATTCTTATTCCAAAATACTTTATCATAAATGAAAACATAAAATAAAAGTATCAAACAAAACATAAAACAAAATATAAAACAAAAGAATTCACTCACATGTCAGGTATATCATACCACACATTTGAAATCCATCATTCATTGGCAACTATCCACAAGTCACAAAAAGATAAAACTATATTGTATACCAATTCAAAAGTCAGTCACACCAACATCTCTATATAGATGCACACACATACACACACACACATCTCATATAAATAAAACATGCAAATAAATAACTATACATCAAGTATTCATCGCATGAAATACTTACCTGGTGTATACACATTATTTTTATAGCTCGATGATGAGTCTTTTATGGGGACACCCTCTGAAATTGGGAAGTTGTAAAGATGAATTCCAAGAAGGAAAGGAACACCCGAGAATATAGCCAAAAGTCGGCCAAACATCTCCTATGTCTGGCCTACCTTCTTTTTAGCCAGAACACCCGGCCAGATATGATTTCCCTGTTGGTTTCTATGATTAGTCCCAAGATCAAAATGAACAATGAAACATGAATGAATAACGAAGAAATATGGCGGAAACATACTTACAACGAGCGGTTTAAGATGTGATGAACAACAAAATTCCTCCTCCAAGAGCTCCAAGAATTCGGCCAAGGTAGTCCACAATGCTCCAAGCTTTGTTTTGTCTTTCCAAGCTCTTGAATGAGTTTCCCTATCACCTCTTGATGATCCTTGAAGAGTGCTAGCCTTTAGTGAAATTTTGCAACAAACATTCACACCTTTTCTTCACAAATTTTGTCAAAGAAATGAAGAAAATTGGAGAGGAAAAAACTGCTCACAGTTTCGGTCATAGAGGAGAGATGAGAAGTTGTGTATTTGATTTTCAAAATCAATTATATTTGTTTCAAAAACAATAATAATTGATATACAAAACCTTGGTTGGTAAAAGTCAATCAACATACTTAAACTTGGAGTGTTTTACACACTTTAACCAACTCACCTAAACCCATCAAGCTAAAGTGAATTAGTTGACTAGTGACGTGATGGTTGATGTGACATGTGGGCCTTACTCGATTCCGAATGCGAGTGGGCCCGCAAACACTCATGGGCTCGGGTTCGCTAATTCCGAATTAACGAACTTCTGTCGTGACGTAATTTAAATCGAATTTAATTAAATAATTATGCCTAGCAAAATTACTATTCACGTCGCTAACGAATTAATTCTAAATTAACTCGTTCGCCCGAATTAAAATCTAATTTTAATTCCGCGTCGAAATCTAATTCCGAATAATATATCGAATATATTATTTTAATGATTAATTCCAAATTAATCTTTCTCTCTCTTCAAATAGTACTTTATCAAAGATAAAGTCTCTCCGCAATTAATCACATATTAATTAAGCTTGAATCATACGTCATTGGTGAATCTTCGGGAAGCGACCCAAGAGATCTCTGGATATATTGGCAGTAAATACGGTCGTCGGACTATCCGAACATGTACGTACCTCGTACTATATTTTTACCGATTTAATTGGCTTCTAGCAAAGTGTCATGCCTACCCAATTCTCCAGAAATATTCTTACTGGAATATACGATCTGTAACAGGCGTAGTATACCGTAGTATTGTATATTGCGATCCAGTATCGGATGTCACGTGCGAGGCCTGGGGCTGGAATAATGTCTGCCTCCTACGAAGCACATATCGGATATTAAACAACTAGTCTCTTTGAATCGGATAATCATGACCTTTTCATATTATCCCGATGGTTGCACACTATAGAGAACCAGTTCTGAATCCCTGCGTGATCATCATCTCCATATGTCTGAAGTGATACTTCCGTATTGACATCACATCCAATACACTATGATTCTCAATAAACCTAGAAGAGGCGTACGCAGAACCTGTTAAAGCCCTGGACGACCAAAACCAAAGTTTACTGATTGTCGTAAGTACTAGCGACGCAAGTCTCAGGTTAAGACCAAATACACCTACCCTAAAGCGGACTCCCATAGACACATATACATACTACCAATGAGATTCTGCGGGGTCTATCCAGAGCGAAGCTGTTTTCCGTACCATCGGTAAAACACAACCTCCTATCACACTTGCATAAGTATCCTATACTTAAATATATGAGAACTATACCATTATGCCCTCACAACGCGCACAAGTGAAATACTAGTCTATTCCGCATTATCGATGTCCAATCTCGATAATACTATGACTAGTGATATTTAATGATTTAATCTTTATGGATTGATACTGTCTCATATCATCTCAATCTGGAACTAATCATATGGACTTTTACCATTTATATATGAAAGTAAATAAATTACAAAACGGTAAAAGGCAATTTCATTACTACATAGTTAATTTTGTACAAACACACAATGTCTTTTACAAAACAGTGACGCTATGGGTCATAACTGTCCAACAATCTCCCACTTGGCCTATAGCCAGTCACTCAAGCACTAATACCTGAACTATGTACATGTCGCTCAAACTTTGGGTGAGAAATAGTTTTCGTCAGCGGATATGCCATGTTGTCTCTGATGCGACATTCTCGGTCTTCACATCGCCACGATGTATGATCTCACGAATCAGATGGAAACGTCGAAGAACATGCTTGGATCATTGATGAGACTGCGGTTCCTTAGCCTACGCTATTGCTCCGTTATTGTCACAATACAATGGAACAGGCTCAGCTGCTAACGGAATTACTCCTAATCCAATTAGGAATTTTCGGATCCAAATTGCTTCATTTGCTGCTTCAGCTGCAGCAATGTACTCCGCTTCTGTTGTTGAATCGGCAATAGTCTCTTGCTTGGAAGATTTCCAGCTCACTGCTCCGTTGTTCAAACAAAATATGTACCCAGATTGTGACTTGCAGTCGTCTTTGTCGGTTTGGAAACTTGTATCGGTATCCCCAGTTACCTCAAGTTCTCCATCTCCATAGATTAAGAAAGCATCCTTAGTTTTTCTAAGATACTTTAGGATATTCTTAACCGCCATCCAGTGACCTTCACCTGGATCGGCCTGATAGCGACTACAGATGCTCAAAGCATATGAGACATCATGTCGCGTACATATCATTGCATACATGATCGATCAGACTGCCGAGGCGAATGGTATCCGACTCATGTTGTCTCTCTCATCTTGAGTTTTAGGACACATGTCTTAGATAGATAGACGCCATGTGACACTGGCAACTGTATCATATTGGACTGATCCATGTTGAATCTCTTCAACACTTTGTCAATGTACGTGCTCTGGGAGAGTCCAAGCAGCTTTCTAGATCTATCCCTGTAGATATTTATTCCCAGAATAAAGGCTGCTTCTCTCAGATCTTTCATGGAGAATTTCAATGAAAGCCAAGCTTTCACCGACGTTAGCATGGGAATGTCATTGCCTATTAGCAATACATCGTCAACATAAAGGACAATAAAAGTCAGTGCTCTCCCACTAACCTTCTTGTATACACAAGGATCATCTTCGTTTTGAACGAAATCATATTCTTTTATGATCTCATCAAAACGTTGGTTCCATGACCGCGATGCTTGCTTCAGTCCATAAATGGACCGATTTAACTTACAAACCTTGTTTGCAAGTCTAGGCGAGATAAAACCGTCAGGCTGTTGCATATAAACATCATCTGAAAGGTTTCCGTTAAGGAAAGCGATTTTAACGTCCATCTACCATATCTCGTAATCGAAATATGTAGCAATTGCAAGCATTATCTGAATGGATTTAATCATGGCAACGGGTGAGAAAGTTTCGTCGTAATCGACACAATGTCGTTGACGATACCCTTTCGCTACAAGCCTAGCTTTATACGTTTGTACGTTGCCATCCATGTCGGTCTTGCTTTTGAAGACCCATTTGCATCCAATAGGCATTACGCCTTCTGGTGCATCAATCAGTGTCCAAACTTGGTTGGTGTACATGGAATCCATTTCGGACTTCATGGCCTCTTGCCATAAAGTGGAATCGATACCTTGTATCGCTTCCTCATACGTAGCCGGTTCGTTATCCTCAATGAGATTAATATCTACATGAGGTGAGATCAGAACCCATACCTCTCAGGTTGTTTCCTGACTCTCTCCGACCTACGCGGTCCTTGTGTAATAGAAGATTGTAGTACAGTCTCATCCCGGATGGACTGTTCTTTTCGTTGAGGATTCTATACCAGGAACAGTATCACTCCGATTTTCATCGAGTTCTACTTTCCTTCCACTAACCACTGCATTTAGGAATTCATTCTCAAGGAAAACCGCATGTAGAGCAACAAATACTTTTTCTCTCTCTCGTGGGTAATATAAGTAATATCCTTTGGTTTCCCTAGGATATCCTACGAATAGGCATTTATCCGATTTGGGTTCAAGTTTGGTACCTTCCAAACGTTTGACGTATGCCCATCATCCCCAAATCTTCAGGAATAGAAACCCGTTTCTTTCCTGTCCATATCTCATATGGTGTCTGTTGTACAGAATTTGACGGAACCTTATTCAAAATAAGAATTGCACTGTTTAATGCATATCCCCAGAAAAATAGGTAGCTCAGTGCGACTCATCATAGACCTAACCATGTCCACAAAAGTTCGATTTCCTCCGTTCGGACAACACCGTTTAATTGCGGTGTTCCAGGAGGAGTCCACTGTGAAAAAATACCATATTCTTTCAAGTAATCTAGAAACTCATTGCTCAAGTATTCGCCACCACGGTCCGACCGTAATAGCTTTATACTCTTGCCGGTCTGTTTTTCAACTTCGTGTCGAAACTCTTTGAATTTCTCAAAAGTTTCTGACTTGTGTCTCATCAGATACACATAACCATAACGTGATGCATCATCCGTAAAGGTTACGAAGTATTCGTATCCACCTAGCCTGGCTAGACATGGGCCCACATACGTCACTATGAACGAGGGCTAACAGTTCAGTGGCGCGTTCACCTTTACCGCTAAAAGGTGATTTATAGCATTTTGCCTAATAAGCAAGATTCACATACGTCATATGAATTGGGATCAAATCCGTCCAAGTACCCACTCTTCGAAAGTGTGGATATGCGAGTCTTGTTTATGTGTCCTAGACGACAGTGCCACATATAAGTTTCATCTTTGTTACTCATTTTGAGCCTTTTGTTTGTTATATTATATGTTGGAGATAGATTTATATTCAAAATATAAAGACCATTATTTGCATCAGCAGTGTAAATTTCTACATCATTTTTATATAAGTAACACCCAGTGTTTCGAAATACAAAAGTATACCCACATTGGGTAACATAGATACATAAATAATATTCCTAGTCAAACTAGGTACATAATAACAATCATTAAGTTCAAGTACATGCCCCGAGGGCAGTTCCAAAACAAAAGTGCCAACGGCCAAACGGCGACTGGTGCCCCATTTCCGACGCGTAGATCAATCTCCCCTGAGGCCAGTTTCCTACTGATCCGCAGATCCTGCACATCAGTACATATATGAGTACCACAACCAGAATCAAAAATCCAATTTTCAAAAATCCAAACATACATGAGGCCGGTGCCTTGCCCGCCTTTATCTCCTCTCTGGAGCGCCTTGTACTCGCGGCAGTCATGCTTCCAGTGACCCCGCTTGCCGCACTGGAGGCAAACATCTTGAGATTTATCCTTAGGCTTCTCAGAAGCCTTTGACGATTTGGCATTGCCCTTTCTTTTATGCTTCTTTTTCTTCACACCTCCAGTCGCCTTGGGCCCAGCCCTCGGCGTCTGAGATGTCGAAGCAAAGTGCGCCTCGCGCTTGTTGCCCTTAAGCAGCTCCTTTTCAGCTTCCTTGAGAATTGACAACAACTCTCCAAGAGTATCATCAGTGTTCATCAGGTTATAGCTTATGATAAACTGTTTCCAAGTGTCGGGGAGAGATTGCAAGATCATATCTATGGTAATCTCAGCTTCTAAGACTATCCTCATGTTAGCCAGCTCATCTATGTCAGCAATCATCTGTACCACATGGGATTCATAGACATGCCTTCTGACAAACGCGTACGGAAGAGCTTCCTCACTAACTCATATCTCTGCGACCTTCGTTAGATCGGTGAAGATCGTGCAACCTCGCCAACATGTTATAAGGATCCAAGTCTCTGTTCTGTCGACGGAAATGCTGAGTCATGGCAGCAAGCATAATTGACTGAGCAGTTTCACAATCATCGCTGTGAGTCTTCCAAAGCTCCAGATCAAGTAGCTCTCAGGTTTGGGCTTAGGCCCAGAGGTCTCTGTATGGTATATAGCAGCCTCTCGGCTCCAAGGACAATTCCTCAGATTCTTTCCAATCGGAAAGTTCGTGCCCTTAAAGACATTTTCGCCCATGATAATGTCTCGGACATTTCCCTTTCCTGTCATCTTGATTACGATAGTCTAACTATCTAATCAACGATATTTGGGTACAGTCTAACTGTTACAAGAAAAAACATTATATTAGTCCAACTAATAAAATAATTTTGACGAAATAATTATGAAAGCACGTAAAGCTAAGTATCTGAATGAAATTGCAAATTCAATACTAGCCTCCCACTATTTTTCGGCGAGCCTCTAACCCTCTGTCGAGTACTCAGGAAACCCAGTTTCCTAGTGGGCTATAATCCCGTTAAAAACACACAACCTTGACTTTGGCCAACAAGCTGTATGATATTTAACTAGGTAGATCTCGAAGATCAATTGGATCCCATACAATTCCTAGATCCGGTAGGTGGACATCCAAGTCCATAACATATATAATATATATGTCAATATATCTAATATATTTTCCTAACTTTTTTCCTCTGAATCAACTAAGCCTTGGCTTTGGCACAACAAGCTTAATGATTCCAGTTAAGCAGGACCCATTGACATGGAAAGTTTCGTAATCAATGTCGATGGACAAGAAGTGATCTTGACTTTGGCCAACAAATCACGACTTGGACAGGACACCGATATGGAACAAAAATCTCATGATTCAAACACATCCGCAATTGAAAAAGGTCTTGACTTTGGCCAACAAACCAATGCCAACTTTGGATCTTGAGTAAGAATCACTCAACGGAAGGAAAAACGCTTAATATGATTTGAGGGGTTTTTGCGTAAATTGGCAACCAATTTATTATCTTTGTTAAGGTCTCATCATACACCCTTAAGCATGCTTCTAAAACATCATAAGGCGCGAAAAGTAAATTAATAACGATATGCAGATGGATATTTAAACAGATTGTTCCTAGAACAAATCGCTCCATTTCCTCTCCCCGGCTAGCACTATTCTACTTCTACCCAATTACATAATACAATAATAGAAACCTCATTAACATTGAGGGGAATTAGGTGAGAAGAGAATACAAAGAGATAATAAGAGATAAGGCTGGACAGGCAGGTCCAATTTATAAATTCCAAATTTACAATAATTTTCAAAATTACCATTTCCCTTCTAATATCCATCTGATATGCGCTATTCATTCAACACATCCATATATTCATTCATAGCATGCATTACAACCAATCTAATCCAATTAATTAGTCTTTAATTATGTGACCATCCAATGTTCAAACAACGATTGATTTTTGCGCGAGTCCAACTCGTTTGAGAATAAGTACTCAAAGTACGAATTCTTTGAATTATATCGAACTACTCGTTAAATCTAATTTAAGTCGTATTCAATACTAATTCAATTATTTAATTCCAAATTAAATATTTACACTTTTAATGCGCTTTGACGACTTAGATTCCAAATCTAATCTTATCGAGTCTCAAAGCCCAACTAACATCCAATGTTCGTTTAATTAAAGTCCAATGGGCTTTCAATTGATTTCATAAGGCATGGGCTTTTGGTCATTACGGGTCAAACCCAATTACCAAGCCCAAGTAAGGAATCACCCTCATTTTCCATAAAACCAATATCAAGCCCATAAGGCCCAATTAAACTTTAAAGCCCATTTATTACATTTGGACTTAATGGAATGATTTAGGCCCAATTGGATCCAATCCAATTGGCCTAAACCAACTTGGCCCAACCAAGCCCATTATGCCCAAATATAATAATTTCAAGCCCAATTCTAAATTAAGCCCATTAACCAAATTTTTTAAAAATTCCAAATTTTATAACTTAGTTAATTAAAGTGTAATACATCAATTAATTAACTAAATCATTATTTCCAAAATACAATTTACCAATTAATTATGTATCCTTTTGTCCAATTATTGTCCAACAATTTTTGAATCAAAATCAAGTCCATACATGCTCTAAAGCTCTCGGCCAAGGTGAAGTTTTATGTCCGATTTCGTTTTTCAATCCGATTGAATTACAAATTGACATTTCCATTCGTTTCAACTCATCCAATGACCATCAAAACAAAATTTTCCAAGAGCCTAGGGTACTACTAGCATTCGGCCAAGCCATAAAGGGGTTACAAATTTTGATCCAATCATAATTTGTTGAAATTGATCCAATCACATTTCATTTTATCAACATACAAGCATACTCAACCATTTAATTTAATCAAATCATGCTCACATGGATTTTCCCCAAATTTTACCCTAATATATTTCATGCTCATTTTAGGCTCAATGATACCATTGTTGGTTTATATGATTAGTCCCAAGATCAAAATGAACAATCAAACATGAATGAATAACGAAGAAATATGGCGGAAACATACTTACAACGAGCGGTTTAGGATGTGATGAACAATAAAATTCCTCCTCCAAGAGCTCCAAGAATTCGGCCAAGGTAGTCCACAATGCTCCAAGCTTTGTTTTGTCTTTCCAAGCTCTTGAATAAGTTTCCCTATCACCTCTTGATGATCCTTGAAGAGTGCTAGCCCTTAGTGAAATTTTGCAACAAACATTCACACATTTTCTTCACAAATTTTGTCAAAGAAATGAAGAAAATTGGAGAGGAAAAAACTGCTCACAGTTTCGGTCATAGAGGAGAGATGAGAAGTTGTGTATTTGATTTTCAAAATCAATTATATTTGTTTCAAAAACAATAATAATTGATATACCAAACCTTGGTTGGTAAAAGTCAATCAACATACTTAAACTTGGAGTGTTTTACACACTTTAACCAACTCACCTAAACCCATCAAGCTAAGTGAATTAGTGGATAGTGACGTGATGGTTGATGTGACATGTGGGCCCTACTCGATTCCGAATGCGAGTGGGCCCGCAAACACTCCTGGGCTCGGGTTCTCTAATTCCGAATTAACGAACTTCTGTCGCGACGTAATTAAATCGAATTTAGTTAAATAATTATGCCTAGCAAAATTACTATTCACGTCGCTAACGAATTAATTCTAAATTAACTCGTTCGCCCGAATTAAAATCTAATTTTAATTCCGCGTCGAAATCTAATTCCGAATAATATATCGAATATATTATTTTAATGATTAATTCTAAATTAATCTTTCTCTCTCTTCATATAGTACTTTATCAAAGATAAAGTCTCTCCGCAATTAATCACAGATTAATTAAGCTTGAATCATACGTCATTGGTGAATCTTCGGGAAGCGACCCAAGAGATCCCTGGATATGTTGGCAGTAAATACGGTCGTCGGACTATCCGAACACATACGTACCTCGTACTACGTTTTTACCGATTTACGAGACAAGGTTGGCTTCTAGCAAAGCGCCATGCCTACCCAATTCTCCAGAAATATTCTTACTGGAATATACGATCTGTAACAGGCGTAGTATACCGTAGTATTGGTATTGCGATCCAGTATCAGATGTCACGTGCGAGGCTTGGGGCTGGAATAGTGTCTGCCGTACGAACGAAGCATATCGGATATCAAGCAACTAGTCTCTTTGAATCGGATAATCATGACCTTGTCATATTATCTCGATGGTTGCAACACTATAGAGAACCATTTCTGAATCCCTGCGTGATCATCATCTCCATATGTCTGAAGTGATACTTCCGTCTTGACATCACATCCAATACACTACGATTCTCAATAAACCCAGAAGAGGCATACGCAGAACCTGTTAAAGCCCTGGACGACCAAAACCAAAGTTTACCGATTGTCGTAAGTACTAGCGATGCAAGTCTCAGGTTAAGACCAAATACACATACCCTGAAGCGGACTCCCATAGACACATATACATACTACCAATGGAATTCCGCGGGGTCTATCCAGAGCGAAGCTGTTTTCCATACCATCGGTAAAACAAAACCTCCTATCGCACTTGCATAAGTATCTTATACTTAAATATATGAGAACTATGTCATTATGCACTCACAACGCGCACAAATGCAATACTAGTCTATTTCGCATTATCGATGTCCAATCTCGATAATACTACGACTAGGGATATTTAATGATTAAACCTTTATGGATTGATACTGTCTCATATCATCTCAATCCGGAACTAATCATATGGACTTTTACCATTTATATATGAAAGTAAATAAATTACAAAACGGTAAAAGGCAATTTCATTACTACATAGTTAATTTTGTACAAATACACAATGTCTTTTACAAAACAGTGACGCTATGGGTCATAACTGTCCAACATTGCAAACCCTAAATCCTGCTAGAAAAAACACAACTGTTAGTGAACGAGTAAATTGTCATTTACTAAGTTAAGGGACTTGATTTTGTCCTGTCGGACATACAATTCAAATTTAATAGCCGATTGGAAATGTATTGAGTTGTCAGCACACGTTGAATATTCAAATAGCTCGAATCACGAGCTTGATTACTTCCGGTCGAATGTATATCCCACAATGCACATTCGGTCGAAAATTTATCAAGTCGTGTCTGACGTTTTGATTGACAATCACTCGAGATAGACTGGAGGAATGAAGGGGATTTTGCTCCCCTTTTCTTAATACAAAGCTCTTCCCCACTTTATAAAAATGAGGCTCTTCCCCTTTACAAAAGAACATGGTTGATTCACCTTAAAGTACCCGTGCAAAAATTCTGAAATAGTAAAGAGAAAGTGATAAACAAACACATATCTTTGGAATTCCTTTCCCCTTGGTGCGAATCCAGCAACAACTCAGACTTCATAAATGGTCTTTAGAGCCACCATATACATAAAGGTATGACCTGGGAACACCTTCTTTTCATTACCGTCTTCTTAGTTTTTGCTTATTATACAGTATATCCGGCTAGATCTAGGACACATCCAGTCGGACAACCACATCACACGAAAATATACGAATTTTAAGTGCTCAAAAAATTATGACATATTCAATTCATATGCTTGTATTAGTACTTTTTACGGCTTTTTTTTTACTAATTTCATGCTTGTTCTTTTACCTCATTACTATCTAGATTTACCTTTTTATGCATATTTAGTTATTTAACCATATTGTTATTATCTTTTTTATTATGCCCCGTTGTTTTGCATTAATCATTTATTCATGTTCGCGCTCATTTTCTATGTCGAGCATGACTCAATTGATTTCGATAGAAAATACATCTATATCTGGCTGTATGATCGGTAAATAGGATGGAACGTAAGTTCCATAACCGATTCCAAATGGACGATAATATGGTTCGCACTCGAGACACAACTCCATGTACCAATGGGGGATGGCTTTTCCATTTGATTATTACTATTGTATGCACGTCAGTTTCATTGTTACTGGAATCATTGTTATTTTATTGTCACTTTCTATTTATTACACCATTTTATGTAATCACTCTGTAATATTATTTTACCTGTTATTATTCTGTGTTTCTAGGTTACGCAATACATTCGGCTAGACTTCCAATAAGTCCGACCGAACATTAAATATTACATCCGGCCTACCACAGACATGTCCAGTCGGGCCTCTCCGGGGCCAGACCCATTTGAGGCGTGCTCTAATCTTCTTTAAATGTTATCTCATTATTACTGTAATTTACTTATGCATTAAAACTCTATTTTTTTATCTACCTTATTATATGTTTGCACCTTGTATGCTTTATAAACTGTATTACATATGAAATTGCATTATAAGATATGAAGATACATTCTTTAAGTGTGAATATTATATTGGCATCAGATTTAAGGTTGAATCTTGCGAGATGTGTAGTCTGGCCTTAAATCATTCATAGTGTTTCGTATTGGGTTGCGACTCTCTTATTCTCTAGTTAGTTCTCCAGTTGGACTATTTGTACTCTCTACGGGCTGCGAGCCCAACAGTATAGTGCTCACCGAAGTCATAGCCATAACGATAGACTCTGCTTCGCTTCTACACCTGGCTATGTGAACACTTCTGATCCTAGTCAGGTCTATCAAAATAAACTGCGAAACGTGGTTAGAATTGTAGTTTTCTGGAATTCTCGACTTAGCTATAGTAAATTTTCAGACCTTCTTGGAACACTCAATTCAAGTTTGATTCCAACGATTTCAATTCGTTACTCTTAAAATATTCAATATAACATATTCATAGTATTAGTTTCAATTTTCGGTTAAAATTTAGAAAATCTTTTGAAAATTTTGAAAACATTACAGACGAATCCAAAACTTTTTGGATCTTTCCCGTGCCACCCAAAATGATATAATACTCTTATTATATCAATATTCAATGTTCCAACCAATCAATTAGCTCAAATTCTCAAATTACGTGTTTTCAGAAAATCTTACGAAAAAGTTTTCGAAAATTCTGCGGAAGGATCATAGCTCTCCGAACCTCTCTAGAATACTCAAATATTATCATAAAATCATAATTAAGTCATATAAAAAAGCATAGTCACGAGTGAAACCT
The DNA here is from genome assembly GCA_019454045.1 of Zanthoxylum bungeanum. Taxonomy (NCBI): domain Eukaryota; kingdom Viridiplantae; phylum Streptophyta; class Magnoliopsida; order Sapindales; family Rutaceae; genus Zanthoxylum; species Zanthoxylum bungeanum. Next base: position 143,599 of record SKCR01045071.1, read on the forward strand.
AGTTTTACCAGAAAATCGCATAACATATCGCATCAGTCTAATTCATCCCGATTTCGCTCGAATTTTGCCAACAACACAAATTCAATACATTTTAGCTTATTCAATTCAATATATTTCAATACATTATTCTACGACACTGCTAGAAGTATCCGAATATAAACTAACTACACAAAATAGTTAGATTTTTACCTAGATGTCATACCGAAATTCCGAGGGGACCAGAGACTCCTAACGCTCTCACGAACGCATATGAATTGACGAAATTTGAATCAAAGCTATTGTTCAAATGATTATTACTATTTACTATCTCTTTCCTCTTCGATTTACATAAAATTGAACGTCGTTCGACAAAACTGACACTACAGCCTCGTAGTACATCCCACAAGCTTTGATTTGGTGAGTAGATTACACTGTGAAATGGAATGACTAACCGAGAACGAGATAATGAGCCATGCACACGTTCTTCTCTATTTCTGGCTGGTTTCTGATCTCTTTATGGCCGCTGCCGACCACCTTTGGGTATAGAATGGTCCTACGTTCCCCACCATATCGGTCTGTCGACCGATATTGGCCAGCGGGCCACTAGCGTGGCTAATTCTTCATTCACGTCATGGGGGTTGGGTGGGTAAGGGTGGATAACTCTTGCTTCCCTTGAAATTTTTGAAACTATGGGATTTATAATGGTTTTTCTGAAAATTATAAAAAAAAAACCCAGTGAAATTACAAATAGGTCCATAACATTAGACTATTTAGGAAATTTATATTTTTGAAGCCTTTTGTTGAAAATTTTAAAACGTATTCAACAAAAAAGTTGTTCATCTCGAAATAATGAGTCCAAGGGTTCAAGAATCACCTCAATCGGAGTTCGTTTACTATTTCTATAGCCGAAATAATAAAATCTACCACATAAAATATCCAAAAATACGTGTAACCGATGCTTTTGAATTACACAAATTCCAAAGTTACGAAATAATACTTCAAGACATTCCCACATATTTTCCAACATTCAAATTCTTATTCTCCAATATTTTTATGTTCCAAAACCTAAACTTCGATCCGAAAACCTTCCAAAACTATTCTAAAAATTCGAGATATTACAATCCACAATCGAAATCTCATATTCACAACCTATCCATAATCAATAATTTTTTACCATTGGTATCCGCATCTGCAATCATCCATCAATATGAATATTTGTATCTAACTGAAATATCAATAAAATTAGAAAAATTAGAAATCAATTAATGGATATCTGATATCTAATACAGTTGGTTCATTTATTACAAATTCATTTAATATAATTTTGAAGATCAAATTTATTACAATTTACAAGATTATAATTAACAAAAAACTAACAATTCAACATAATTTCGAATATCAATTTCAGCACAAATAAATTATATCTTGTTATCTTTGGTTATTGGACGAATATTGGATATCATATATTGATATTTCTAACAATCCAATATCCAATTCAGATTGTGTCATATAAATTAATTAAAAAAAAATCTAGTTTGTTAATGAGTTAATTTTACTTTGCCCTTATTAAAATGAAGAGTATCTATATTTTTTTGAAAATAACAATTTATCCACCAAATCAATGTTCTAGATATTCCACTATTCACAACCTATCTACGATCAATTAAACTGAGAATAATGGATTTTTTTGGGACATATATTATCGGAGTTCTAAAATATCGGACCAAATTACCATCTCTATTATCATCCCCAAATACAATCTTGCTCGGTTGAAACCAATTTCTTTCCTACACTTCCGTTTGTTTCACCGTAAAATGATTTTCGTAAATAAAATACTTTTCATAAATATCATTTTTTGGAAAGCAAAGTGTTTTTCTATATTTGGTTATCATCTAAAAATATTTTTCAGTAATCGTTTTCAGATATTTGGCGCATCCAATATATTTTTCAGAAAATATTTTTTGATCATTAGAAGTAGGAATGACAAAAAGGTTCGAGTATGGTCTGGATCGACATAGATCCATGTCCAAAAATATTCGAGTTTGCAAATACAAATTTAGGATTCAGATAGCGAAATTTCGGACTCGCACAAGTCTGGATGCAGGTCCACTTGGAAGATCCGGGTTCGTAAAAAATATTTTAGAATCGAGTAGTGAAATTTCGAATTCACACAGATCTAAACTCAGGTATTTCCATACTCTGGTCCAGACCAGATAAAAGAAATTTCACACTTAGGTAGCAAATTTCAGATTTGCACATATCAAATTTTGCCATCCCATTGGAAGTTTTGGAAAAGAGAAGGAGAAAAATTATTTTCCCTAAAATGACTCAAGTATTTATATTCCATAAATCATTTTCCGAAAAAAAAATGACTAAACTTTTTCAATAAATAAAAAACAGTTTACGTTGACCAAGTTTTCCGTAAGTGTCTAAAACGTCGTTAAATGAAGAAAGTATTTTCGGGAAAATCTTTACGGCGAAAAAGTACCTATATGAGATACATTGGTTGTGTATTTTCATATGTATATGTTTATGAAAAAATAATAAAATAAATTATGATAATTCATATAATTGAATCATATCATTATTAAATAAATATTTATTTAGGATTCGTTTATTAAATAAATCGAATAAGAATTTTAATATTATGATTTGTTTGATAAACAAATCGAGTATGAATACGAATTCATCACTCGATTCGTTTATGATTCGAAAAAATTTTGATTCGTCAATTTATTTTACCACCCTACGTAAGATACATGGTACATATTTATTGAGTAGTGGGCCAATAGGCCGGATTTAGTCATTTAGAAGTGAAAAATGACAAAATTTGTACAAATGAGAAAGGATAGAAGAATTGACATTTGCCAAAATGGCAATGTCGTCTAGTAAATGTTATTACTATGAGTAGAATAAAAACAGACTATACTAATTGGTCCTTGAAGAGACAGAATGAGCAAAGACATTTCCACAGTAATACATCTCATTACTTAAAGCGAGCAAGAATGCAAAATCGATAGGGTTAAAATTGTTCCATGCGGTGCTAGTTGCCTATTGAAAGAATTGAGGGCCATATTTTCGAAAAATTATATTATGTTTCGGGTGTATATGTAATCTCTCTCACAATAGCTGAATCTCATAATTATGTGGGATCCAGCTGCTGTGAGAGAGATGACATATACACCCAAAACATGATATACTATCTCCATACTTTCACGTGAACTGAAGTTATCAACCTTCCCATATTAATGAGATTATCGAATGAGATTAAATACTCACTCACACACATATATAAATCTCATCATCGTGGCACGTGATACAAATTATTAAATTATTAAATTAATAATAATGTTCTCACTATTTATTAGCCATTATTTGCAGGTAAAATAAAATGCTAAAAAAATTTATTTGAACCGTCCCATTCTAATTATTTACTATTCAAATTTCTTTTGGATAAATTCTTTTATAGGGAGTTATAGATATAAATGATTCAAGTTATATTCTTGGATAAGAAGAAACAATTTGGTTATAAATTTGTCTTCTTCCTTACTTGAATGACTTCCTATTGAAACCAAAAGTACTTTTTTCCTGGTGAACTTGCTACTACAGTGAAAATAACTTAGTTCATTTTTAATAGATGATTTTGGATAATATAATGGATAATTCCGAAAAGAATATAATCATAAACGTAAGTAACATATTGTAGGACATATCATCATTGTCTTTATAAAATTAACATCATATAAGAAACAAAGGGCTCAACCTCAACGAAGTGCTTGGATTGCAGTAAAATATGTGTTCAACTCGCATAAAATAAGGGTCCCAAAATTTCATTATGATTTTCATGATCATTTGGAATCGCAGTCAGAGATATAATAACCTGTGCAAAGTACAGGTCCATACTAATAGCCTTGGTCGCGGTTCCGGAATAGAACCGTAAAATTATGGTTTCGGTTCTGAACCGCATAATATTTTAATAAAATTTGATTTAAATTAGTTTTAATTTGAACAAAAATAAATTAAAGGGCTTGGACTTAATTTTTTTTTTTTAAAAAAAAATTAGATGCCTACATATCCTCTGGGATTTGGAGGAATCAAAACTCATATAGTTCTCTGACATTTTGTTGAATTAAATAACCTCTTTACCTTAATCATCGTCATCATTGTCAGATGTTCCAGTCATCGTTCCTTCGGTTGTTGTTAAATCATATAAATCTTTAAATCTTTGTTGTTGTATCTCTTATCGTCGTAATTCTGCTATCGTCCAATCGTCCAAACAGGCTTGAGCTTCTAATGAATCAGAATTCATGGTAGACCGCGTCTCATCTAATGCATTAACGCATTAAAAGCTTGTTCAATTGCTACCATTGAAACCGAAGCTACTAAAAGTTATTTAGCGATTAATGCAAGAGTTGGAAATGTATTTGCGTGTCTACTCCATCTCTCAAGGGTTGGAAATTATTTACATGTGGAACTATCACCAAACTCGAAAACTATTGTTAGATATAAGTCATATTCAGAATTATTGCCAGTGGATCCTCTAGGTTTTTCTGTATTTGCATTAATATGTGATTACCCTTACTAATCTTAACTGACTCAATCTGAATTTGACTAGAAAATTGGCCGACAGATCGACCTTGAGTATTATACTCATTATACAAATTCATTATAAAATTTCGTACTTCACTAATTACTATATAAATATCAAATAATCAGGATCTTCATGGTTGAAATCTATATATTCATAATAACTAGTCAAATAATCGTTTAAACCACTTATTTTACACCTATGACCAAAATTAGTGCAACAAGATAAATATATGAATTTTTTGTAATAATTACACCATTTACGTTTCATGGCAGCAATGGCAATGTTCAAAACTACATCTTCCTCACTATCATGCAATATAGCAACAATATTTAAACATTCAACCAAAAATAAATATGATGTAGGGTAATAAACACCACTAAAAATATATGTGGCATCATTAAAAACTTGTAAAATATCTAAAATTTGTGAACAAGCATCCCAATGTTGTGGATATAGAGTAACTTGGTGCACATTACTGGAAATAAATGTGCAAAGTAAATCTTTATACTCATACGACTCGTTTATTAATTCATAATTTGAATTCCAACGATTAAGAACATCTCTAGAATTTTTTTGCTCTTCTAATATTCATTCGATAAAATTTTTCCCATTCTTTCATTATTTTGGGAAGTGACCATAAAAATAAAAATGTTATTTTAATGTGAATAATAAAATCATTAAGAGTTCTTAAACCATCTTGAACACATAAATTTAAAACATGACATGCACATCTAATATGAAAAATATTCCTCCAAAACTTGATTGACAAATATTTTCAAGCTCAGTATTAGAAGCAGTATTAGCTACAGTATTGTCAAAACCGATTGAATTTTTTTTATAAACTAATATGTATTCTTCTAAAATAGATTTGATAATTTTGTAAATATTATATGCAATATGTCTACTATCTAAAACACGAAAAGCAATAACATGTGTTTTGTATTTTTCATTCATTATCTATCCAATAACATGTTATACCCATGTATAAATGTATTTATCAATGATCAGTCTATATATCATTACATATAGAAACATGTCCATTTATATTTTGAAATTCATTAATTAAATCCTTTTTTCCTTCTTCATATAATCTTAATATTATACGTTTTACAGTATTTCTAGGCACATTCATGCTAGAATTTAATACATTTTGACAATAATTAGTAAAACCAACTTTTTCACCGAAACTAAAAGACAAATGTTTCATTGAAATCATTTTTGTAATTTCTTTTCTATTTTTAGCATTACTATATTGAAATAATTAAGAAGAGGAAGATCGATTATACCTCGACATTTGTAATAGAGTTTTGACAATTCCAATGAGATTTGTATGTTTTGTTCGTATGTGCTTCGAGAATGATCCATATTTTCTATGTTTTTTGAATTTATAAGTATTTTGACACTAATTGCATTTCACTATATATGCACCATTTTCTTGTAGCTCCTTTGTGAAGTGAATTTTGAAAATATCGAAGCCAGTATTTTGTTCTCCATCGATAAATTGACTCTCTTGAGTAGAAAAATCCTCATCTATAGTTGAATCATGACTTGCACTTGACATTTTCGTAATTAGTAATAAATAAACTAATAATGAGAAATTTAGATACTTTTTGAGAATTAAAATAATAAGATAGAGTAATTGAGAATTTGAGATATTGAGAAATATGAATTATATAAGAAAATGAGAGAGTAGAATTGTAGATAGAAAAATTGAGAGTCGATGATCCTATGTTGCATCTTCATACACATAAAAAAGAACTCCAATCATACCCTATGATTGGCTATGTGAACAAGGGGAAGAGAATACCAAATTTATAAGATCAATGTATAAGATTCTAAAGACCTCAAATCGTTAGAGGGGCTACTCATATAATCATTACTTGAGAGTTTTCATAGACATATGGGTTAAACATTCCATGTAAAAACTCTCGGTGGTCAGTTCGATGGACATGAACTAATCATGTTCCCATGTGATATATCAAATGATCAAATCACTCTACCATCATTTAAGGAAATATCGTATCTATCAAGCTAATTACTCTAGTTTTTGAAGGTTATGATTGTTCACAAACCTATAACTAAGAATATTTAGGAGTAAATATTCTCATAAGATGTTAAAGTCATCGTCTATTACTCCAAAGTCTGTATTATATATATAAATCATCCCAAATAAATTCAAACTCTCCATATATAATGAATAATGCATTTTATTGATTAATGTGAATTTAAAAATACAGATATAACTCTATTTTATTATAAATACATGTATATAATGTCATCCACAAGTTAGGGCATATTCCTAGTAGCTTGGACTTGCTGCTAATCTGTTGAAACATGACCAGTATTTTCTATTTCACTAATCATGTTTGACATTTTCCATGTATGCTTTATTATTGTAAACTCTGAGCGTTTCTTGTATGTATCAAACTTGATTGTCAGTATCCTCAATTTGGTTATAGACGTACTGTTGGGGTTGGTTCTCAAAGCGCCAATTCCCGGTTGTATTTCTTTATGAATACTTCTGTAAAACGTTATTATTATGAATAATATATGCAGTTTCTATAATATAATGTATCTTTTTATATGGTAAAGACGTAATGACCTTAGAATGACTAGTCATGATGCTGTTGCAAAAGCGTCGCAACTGACATTGAGTTGTATCATGACGTTGTCATTCTCAGACAGTTCATGGTCAAGGTTTAAACTACTTGGTTAGTAAAGTAAACCTGTCGAGACTAGTACATGTCGTATACTGGAATATATGATTCCAATGGTTTCTCAATGAACCATAAGTCTTGGAGACTAGTATAGACGTATAGGTGTTTATAGCGGATAAACACTAAACGACTCACCGAAGATTCTTAATGGATGGTACACCAACGTCAATAAGAATCTTATCGGGTTGAGTAACACTTGTGATTCTTCGACTTAAGATACCACTGTGGGCGCATGAGACATCTTCCACACTTAGATGGCAGTCACGTTACCGATCTATTTAGATCAGACCTCTGCCTGTTCGTTGGGTGTGGATAGATCCTCAAGGTGTCCTGTGTGTATCGAGATAGGATCCGTCAGTTCTGTGTATCAGAGCATAGGTAGTCCATATGATTAGCAATCATATAAAAATCATGGGCCCGTGGTACAATTTAGAAGTTAGTTCTAAATGTTCTTTTTGAGATTGCTAATAGAATAGTCGACTGGATAATCCCTATAGAGATTTGACGTTTACATCTATATCTCTGAGATTTATCCGAATATCTGTGACGGAGGAATTATACATTTGCCATGACCTCGACCTGTATGATTCAGCGAGATTATCTGTGATCGTCATAATTTACGGGTGGATAAATTATGGACACGAAATTGGATTTCGTGACGGATATGCCTGAATCTAGAGAGTCTCACTAATGAAATATACTCGTAGAGCACTAGAGCAACATTTATAAATAATATTGATTATTTATAAAGTCGTTTAAATGTTAAACGAATAATACATGTGTAGGGACCCGATAGTTATTTCCTTAATTAAAAGTATATTTGCATTTAATGTTAGATTAATTCAAATACACATTAATTAATTGTCAAATTGAGATATTTGACTAATATCATAAATATATATATGTATTTAATATTTAATGTAAATATAATAAATATATTTAATATATTTGTATTTAATTAATTAATTAATTAATTAATTGTTAAATGATTAAATTAATTAAAGTATGAATATTTTAAGTTATGATATTTTATTTAATGACTTAGTTGTAATTGTTGACTTGTTTGAATTATTCATTAAAGTGTAATGATCATTTTAACCAAGTGGACAAGTTGTAATTAAATGAAACAAAAAACAAAAATCATGATATTTTTGTTATACACAATTTTCGGCCAAGGCTAGGAAATGGAGTATAAATTGTTTTGTTTTCATTTAGGGTTAGATAACCTAAAACACTTTATCAAAAAATCCATTAAAGGAAAGCAAAGAAGCTTGAGAGAAAGAAAAGGAAAAATCAAAGAAAGCTTGGATTTAAGTAAGTATTTACAACTTGCCATTAGAGAGAAAAATGTTCCTCTTGTTCTTGGAAACATCTTGTGGTGTTCTTAAGTTTTTCTATTCTTTATTCTTTGTACTTTTGGTGGATGAAATTTTGATAAAGGGGTTGAGCATGTATAAAGTTGATAGAATGTTACTAATGAACTAGTAAGCATTCTTTTCATGGTTTTAGAACCTTGTTGCTAATCTAGAGTTGTTGACCCACTCTTAAATGACCTAAATTTGTTCTATAGTTGTTTCATTGTGGTGAGGCTTGATTGTAATGGAAGAAACATGATTGAAGTATTGGATTTTGCTAATTTGGTTTAATTTGTCCAATTTGATGAAATTGAAAAATTAAGGTTTAAGACTACTTCCAAATTTGGGGCTTTTCATTTTTATGGTGAATTTTTATTTTTATATGATACGTATTAAATCTTATGTTTATTGGATTTCATTTGGATGTGTTTTGAACATTGAAAATGCAAAATGCACACTTTGGTGCCTAATGAAGGCTCTCGGCTTTGGGGTTTATTTTTGGCAATTTTTTTTGCAAATTGTATTTTGACATTTGGGACATGTTAGATTTATCTTAGAAATGATTTAGAATCATTCAAAATTTTTTTGAACAATTTCGGACTAAAATGAACAAAATTCAAAGTATATGGTTAATTCGGTAATTATACAAAATTTGATTTCTTGTATAATATTTCATAATTTGATAATTGGACAATTAAATAAATAAGTTTATTTAATTGATCCGAGAAAAAAATTTTGAAATCGGAAAATTTTGATTTTCCACTATTCCGCTGCGTTACCGGATTTCCGCTATAAAACCCCTTCAAAAATGGTATCAGAGCAAGTCTGATTCTACGCCCCCTAATATGATTAGCCATTTAATTCAATTTTTAATCATGTTTTCTTAACTTTATACATGCATTTTTTAATCTAATTTGATTAGATTTGGGGTGTATGACACTTAGCGGAAAATCCCTAATTAATAAGGTTTAAATATAATTATGTATTTGATGCATGTTATGTGGTCCGTCTTGTCAATACAGTTTATAAATATTTCTCCATGACTACATCTGAGACCGTGCCTCTGCTGTGAGGATATAGCCGATAGAGATTTATTTATACCTGATGTATATCAGATACTGGATAAATTCAAGCGAAAGCGGAATCCTGAACGTGCCTAGCTGTCAGGGTTACGCAAGTAACTTGAGTTTATCATTGACAAGTTTAACCTTGGTACGTCTCCTTGTGGGCCTGCCTTAGCAGAGACAACGAGAAACGACCAGGACCGGAAACCCAGGAGTCACTAGTGAGTGATTGACAAATCAGTTGTCTACCTGATGAATATACGTAGGCGAGACCGTGCCTCTGCTGTGAGCTGAAATATATTCACGGGATCCACTTTTCACTATTTGTATTTAATTTAATTATTAAATCTTTGTATTCTGTTTGGGGATTACAGTATTTCATGATTTAGTGGGAGGGGCATTTTTAGATTAAAAATACATGATCTAGTTTATGCTTATGATATTATATGAAACTGCATAAATTTCTGCTAACCGTTTTTCGTGATCTATATGATAGATTTGCGATGGCGGCACCATCCACTAATCAGTTTGCGCGTATGCTTGATGCAAAAAAACTCAAAGGCGCTGATAACTTCACCGATTGGGAATTGGATTTGAGGATTGTCCTCGATTCCGAGAAGTTGGGATATGTTCTTGATGGTCCACTGCCCCTTGCTGTGGCAGAGGACGCTACACCGGAAGAACGCGAAGTCTTCCAAGCTTGGAAGGATGATGATTTAAAGGTTAAATCATACATCTTAAGTTCGCTTTCACCGGGACTCAAGAAATAGTATTATGGCATGTCAGATGCTTATACTATGATGACATGATTAAGGCGTTTGAGAACCAATAACACGTTGTTGTTCATAAGGTCGCAATGGAACTGTTCCATGCGCGATTGGATGAGGGGCAAGCTGTTAGCCCACATGTTCTTCAGATGATCGATTTGATCGATCAATTGAGGCAACATAATCTCATTCTGAATGACATTCTCGGTATGAGTGTCATTATTGGTTCGCTCCCAGCTTATTATCACCAGTTTTTGATGTACTTCAACATGAACTGGATTATCTGCACCTACCAAGAGCTGCATAGGATGTTGCTCACGGTGACTGTCATTTTGTATCAGGATGTGTAGCTAATATTATATCACTTTTTGTATTGGATACAGAAGGCTTTCATATAATATTAAGAACTGTTCTTTGTATTTATATGATGAAAGTAATATTCAGATCCTTTGTTGTCCAAACCAGCATGGTCATTATACATTGCAAACTTCAAAAGATATTTTAAATACTGGAGTTAATAAACGTAGTTTACCTGTAATTAATAATACTGAACTTTGGCATATGCGACTAGGTCATATAGGCGTTAAACGCCTTACCCAATTGGTTAGGAATGGTTTGATACTAGATCTCACCATAGAATCCTATCCAACTTGTGAATCGTGTATTCAGGGTAAGATGACCAAAGCCCCATTTTATGGTGTTGGACACCGCGCCACTAACTTACTGGAACTCGTACATTCTGATGTATGTGGTCCACTAAGTCAGATTGCTCACAGTGGTTATTCGTACTTCGTTACTTTTACCGATGATCTGTCACAGTAAGGTTATGTCTATTTGATGCGACATAAATCAGAAACCTTTGAAAAGTTCAAAGAATTCCGAAATGAAGTAGAAAAATAAACTGGTCAATATATTAAATGCCTTCGATCTGATCAAGGCGGCGAATATATGAGCAGTGATTTCATGGATTATATGAAGGAGAATGGAATTCTCGCTCAATATACTCCTCCAGGTACTCCACAGCACAATAGAGTCTCTGAGAGGAGAAATCGAACTTTATTGGATATAGTCCGATCGATGTTGAGTTTCACATATTTGCCCTTTTATTTATGGGGCTACTCTCTTTTAACAGCTGCACATCTTTTGAATAAGATTCCTTCAAAAGCTGTTCATACGACTCTGTATGAGATATGGTTCGGTAGGAGACCAAATCTTAGTTACATTAAGGTTTGGGGTTGTCCTGCCTATGTTAGGGTGACTCAGCAAGATAAGCTTTCGCCTCGAGGGCAAAAGTTTAGGTTTGTCGGATATCCTTCGAATACGAGGGGATATCCATTCTATGATACCGAGCATCGAAATGTGTTCGTAGCTTGCTTAGTAAAATTTCTAAAAGTAAAATTTCTAATCATAGATAGGTTGAACTTGATGAAGTCCAACCTGAAAACAACGAACCAACGGAGGAACCTGAAGTTCAAGTAGATGAAGAACCTTCAACACACACACTCCGTAGGTTAGAAAGGGTATCTAGACCTCCTGAACGCTTGTATTTGATACAAGAAAAGAGTCTAGATGTTCTCTTAGTTGAAGAGACTGATCCTTTCACCTATAGAGAATCGATGTTGGACATTGACTCCGTGAAATGGCAAAGTGCCATGAAATCCGAGTTAGACTCAATGCATGAGAATCAAGTTTGAGACTTAGTTCCGCTTCCCGAAGGAATTGCTCCTATCGGTTGTAAATGGGTTTACAAGAGGAAGCGCGGGCCTGACGGTAAGGTTGAGACTTACAAGGCTCGACTGGTAGCAAAAGGTTACACGCGGCGATCTGGCGTCGACTACGATGAAATTTTTCACCAGTAGCAATGCTTAAGTCTATTCGGATTTTTCTTTCTATAGCTGCGTATCATGACTACGAGATTTGGAAAATGGATGTCAAAACGGCTTTTCTAAATGGATTTCTTGATGAAGAAATCTATATGGAACAGCCGGAAGGTTTTGCATCCAGTGAAAACTCGGGTATGGTATGTAAGCTTAAGAAGTCCATTTATGGACTTAAACAAGCTTCACGAAGTTGAAATCTTCGATTCGACGAGATTATTAGATCGTCTGGTTTTCTCAAGAATTCTGAAGAATCATGTGTGTATCAGAAGGCCAGTGAGAGAATGGTCGTATTTTTAGTCCTATATGTTGATGACATCCTAATCATTGAGAATGATTTAGGTATGTTACAAAGCGTCAAAGCGTACCTCTATAAGAATTTCTCCATGAAGGACCTGAGAGAAGCTTCCTATATTTTAGGGATAAAACTCTATAGAGATAGACAAATGAGGCTGATTGGGTTATCCCAATCAATGTACATAGATAAGATCTTGGAACGGTATAATTTTGGTAACTGTAAGACAGCAAACATACCGTTCAGACATGAGATTCATCTTTCGAAGAAGATGAGTCCACAAACAGAAGATGAGAAGATAAGAATGTCTAACCAACCTTATGCTTCGTGTTTGGGTAGCATAATGTATGCCATGTTATGTACAAGGCCTGATATCAGTTTCGCTGTTAGCGTAACTAGTCGATATCAGTCCAATCCAGGTAATGACCATTGGATGACCATTAAACATATCCTGAAGTATCTTAAAGGTACTAAGGATAAGTTAATAATTTATGGAGGAAACGAACTGCAAGTTAACGGGTATACGGATTCTGATTTCCAATCGGATCTCGATGATAGAAAGTCTACATCTGGATTCGTATTTACCTTAACGGAGGTGCAATTTGTTGGAAGAGTTCCAAACGGGGATCAACAGCAGATTCCACCACTGAGGCGGAATATATTGCAGCTTCTGAAGCTGCAAAAGAGGCTGTGTGGATAAAGAATTTTATCACAGAATTGGGAGTTGTCCCAAGTATCGAGAATACGATTCCGTTATACTGTGATAATACTGGAGCCATTGCGCAAGCAAAGGAACCGAGGGCACATCAGAAGTCGAAGCATGTGGAACGAAAGTACCACATCATTCGAGAGATTGTGTCGCGAGGGGATATTGTCGTGTGTAAGGTACCGAGTGATGATAATGTAGCAGACCCGCTGACGAAGGCCATAACTCCGAATTTGTTTGATAAACACGTGGAGTCGATGGGTATTAGATACAATCGTTATTGTCATTAGAGCAAGTGAGAGTTTTTGTTGGGGTTGGTGCTCAAAGCGCCAATTCCCGATTGTATTTCTTTATGAATACTTATGTAAAACGTTATTATTATGAATAATATATGCAGTTTTTATAATATAATGTATCTTTTTATATGGTAAAGACGTAATGACCTTAGAATGACTAGTCATGATGCTGTTGCAAAAGCGTCGCAACTGACATTGAGTTGTATCATGACGTTGTCATTTTCAGACAATTCCTGGTCAAGGTTTACACTACTTGGTCAGTAAAAAAAAAACCCGTGAAGACCAGTACATGTCGTATACTAGAATATATGATTCCAATGGTTTCTCAATGAACCATAAGTCTTGGAGACTAGTATAGACGTGTAGGTGTTTATAGCGGATAAAAATTGAACGACTCACCGAAGATTCTTAATGGATGGTACACCAACGTCAATAAGAATCTTATCGGGTTGAGTAACACTTGTGATTCTTCGACTTGAGATACCACTGTGGGCGCATGAGACATCTTTCATACTTAGATGGCAGTCACGTCACTTATCTATTTAGATCAGACCTCCGCCTGTTCGTTGGGTGTGGATAGATCCTCAGGGTGTCCTGTGTGTATCGAGATAGGATCTGTCAGTTCTGTGTATCAGAGCATAGGTAGTCCATATGATTAGCAATCAGATAAAAATCATGGGCCCGTGGTACAATTTAGAAGTTGGTTCTAAATGTTCTTTTTGAGATTGCTAATAGAATAGTCGACTGGATAATCCCTATAGAGATTTGACGTTTACATCTATATCTATGGGATTTATCTGGATACCTGTGACGGAGGAATTATACATTTGCCATGACCTCGACCTGTATGATTCAACGAGATTATTCGTGATCGTCATAATTTACGAGTGGATAAATTATGGACACGAAATAGGATTTCATGACGGATATGCCTGAATCTAGAGAGTCTCACTAATGAAATATACTCGTAGAGTACTAGAGCAACATTTATAAATAATATTGATTATTTATAAAGTCGTTTAAAGGTTAAACGAATAATACATGTGTAGGGACCCGATAGTTATTTCCTTAATTAAAAGTATATTTGCATTTAATGTTAGATTAATTCAAATACACATTAATTAATTGTCAAATTGAGATATTTGACTAATATCATAAATATATATATGTATTTAATATTTAATGTAAATATAATACATATATTTAATATATTTGTATTTAATTAATTAATTAATTATTTAATTGTTAAATGATTAAATTAATTAAAGTATGAATATTTTAAGTTATGATATTTTATTTAATGAATGAATATTTTAAGTTATGATATTTTATTTAATGACTTAGTTGTAATTGTTGACGTGTTTGAATTATTCATTAAATTTTAATGATCATTTTAACCAAGTGGACAAGTTGTAATTAAATGAAACAAAAAACAAATATCATGATATTTTTGTTATACACAATTTTCGGCCAAGCCTAGGAAATGAAGTATAAATTGTTTTGTTTTCATTTACGGTTAGATAACCTAAAACACTTTATCAAAAACTCCATTAAAGGAAAGTAAAGAAGCTTGAGAGAAAGAAAAGGAAAAATCAAAGAAATCTTGGATTTAAGTAAGTATTTCCAACTTGCCATTAGAGAGAAAAATATTCCTCTTTTTCTTGGAAACATCTTGTGGTGTTTATAAGTTTTTCTATTCTTTATTCTTTGTACTTTTGGTGGATGAAAGTTTGATAAAGGGGTTGACCATGTATAAAGTTGATAGAATGTTACTAATGAACTAGTAAGCATTCTTTTCATGGTTTTAGAACCTTATTGCTAATTTAGAGTTGTTGACCCACTCTTAAATGACCTAGATTTGTTCTATAGTTGTTTCATTGTGGTAATAAATTTAGGACCGTGATGACAACTTGGGGATATCATAGGAGTCGACATCTTTTTTGTTCCACCCGATATACTTAACTGCATATCTCTCAATTGTGACATTGTATTGAACACTGAGTTCTTGTACTTCTTGTCTTATCGATTCTCAAGTATCAGTAATTGGTTTGCTCCACATCATAGGGATAATGTTACATAGTAGTCTACTTTGTTATATTGTCTTATCCAATTACTTCCCAAGTTAACTTTTATAATATATTATTGATCTGGATGATATAAGAGATTATGTCATCATTATCACGCATATTATACCCATCTAGATTGCGTAAAACTGGACACCTTCAATCTGTGACTGTCGGTACTTATTACAGACGAAGTGTCTTTATGATTGCCATAATTATCCAGTAGCAAATATAAGAAAAAAATCAGTGTAATAAACACAAAGTTGCACAGCTAATATATTAATATCACATAGATATTATTCAAATCATAAACACAAAGTATGCATAATAAAAAATTATCGTGGACTTCCCTTATAAACCCAAAAAAGGAATATCAAGTTTAGACGCACCAAAATCACTAAATTTTGATGTCAGCACGGGGCCAGATATGAGACAATGGTCCACATGTGCTAACACGTGTCTATATATGCCAACATGCGCTATTACATGCTCTTGCATGCCCTCACACGATTGTACGCGTGTGCATAGGACTCGAGATGGATGACTGATGAGTGGTGAATCTATCACTATTTCTCACTCATTTAACCTAATATTTTGTATAGTTTCTTGGGTTTTGTGAATATTTTGATGTGTTTTGTGTTATTATGTAGATAAATAAAGTTTCAGGACATTCTGGAGGTGAATTGGAGCAAAACAGGAAAAACTGGACAAAAAGGGCAAAATCGTCATTTCAGCATCGCGACGCTGAAGACTTGCGCGTCGCGACGCCCAGCATGCGCCGGATTTGCTAATATACGCCGTGGACACGTGGACCAATCAGAAAATTTGCTAACATGCGTCGCCTGCTAAAATGCGCCGATCATGCTATCTTGCGCCGTGCCACGTGTCGCCATCTCAACGGACTTGCTAATGTGCGACGGTGCCACGTGTCGCGATCTAACGGTGCCGACAATCACCCTCCACACGTCAGCGTGATGTCACCAATGACGTCATGAACAGTGCCACGTCATCGGATAAGAATCTGAGTCGGTGAATCAGCGCGTGACACGTGTCACTGTAGCTGGCGTCGCGACGCTGAACTGTTCCAGCGTCGCGACGTTGGACCCCTATCCGCGCCTATAAATAGAGCTCGAAATTTCAGATTTCATTGTACCTTCCTCTCCCATTTCTTTGATGTAAATAGAGAGTTTTTCTCTCTCTAAGTTTCGTTTTAATTTTTAGTTTTTAGTTTTATAATAATTTTAATTACGTTTTGTAATAATAGTAATTTACTTTTTTTACTTTTTACAGTTTTTACTATTCACATGAGGAGGTAACTTCCTCAGCTAGGGTGAAAGGTAATTCTTTTACTATTGCTATTTAGATTAATCTCCCTTAAAAATAATATATTCACTATTTAAAACCTGACTAATAAAGGATTAGTCAGGTATGTCTGAACGACTGGTAGAAATGATTAACCGTGCTGATGCTTTTATTGCTTTGCCAGGTGGCTTGGGCACATTGGAGAAATTTTTTATTGTACTATCTTGGGCGAACCTGAACATACACCAGAAACCAATTGGGCTGTACAACGTTGATGGGTTTTATGATTTTCTTTGTGTGTTTCTTGATGATGCTCGGAGAAATGGGTTCATATCAAAACCTTTAAAAGAACTCCTATTTACTGCCAGAACTGCTCCAGATCTAATTGACCAACTCATAGCCTATGAACCAAAAGTTGACCCTATCATTTCAAAGATAAATTGGTCCGAGGACGATCGTGGTAAGAGGCGTCGAATTAATCTGGATCTTAACCTTTAGTTTCCTGTAAAATTTCAGCGAACCAGGTATTATCTTCTAAACTCTTCTTCTACTGTTTAAGACATTGGGGACAATGTCTCATTTAGGTTTGGGGGAGGAAATTAGTTGATTAATATCTTGTTTTTAGTTGTATGTTGTTTTTGTTTTTGTTCCAAATTTTTCAAAAAAATACAAAAAATTTGAAAAATTTTCAAAAATATTTTTTGTTTTTTGTGTTTTTGTTTTGACTAAAAAGGTGAAATTGGTAAGAGATAGCCGAGTAAGGAATTTATACTCCTGAGACGTATCTCAAACCTATTTCGAAACAAGTTAATTTTTGTTTATTTCCTTTTAAATTTTTTAATTTGTGAATTCTCCATAAAACTGACTTAAATGGATCTTCATATGCTCAGTTGGCAGGTATTATCAACATACATAGTAACATACAGACATGAGCTAAAATTGAAAAGTCTGTAATATTAAGTGCTCTAGTTTAATTGAAGGAAGCATCTCAAAAAGCAATGGGGTAAAAAAAAAAAGTCCGAGATCCGAGTTATTAAGTCTGTAAGGGTGTTTCAACACCTAGTGCCCTAAAACCAACTGGTTTGGGAGTCACTGGCCCAAAGCTCGCTACATAGATCAAAGATGCTGCAAAAATATATATATTGAAGTCTGAGTAATAAAGTCCGTAGGGGTGTCTTAACACCTGGTGCCCTAAAGCCAACTGGTTTGGGAGTCACCGACCCAACACTCGTTACATAGATGGAAGTTATTGTATATAAATAAAAAAATAGAGAAAAATCAAAGAAAAAATCAGAAAAATTATTCCATTGCTACAACAAGGTGTGAAATCTGATAGAACTTTAGGACAAAAATATTACTCTCTTATCAACTGCACTTATGACTGTTGTGGGCAAAAATGAGTTGATTAATATTTTGTTGGCTGTGTATATGGAGAATGGTAAATATAATCGGAGAATTTACTTATTCAGTAATTTAGAAAGAAACAAAACAACTAGTAACTTAGAGTAGAAGTTTCACCTGATTAGTCACTAATTTCTTTATTCTCTTTTCGCTTGTCTTTTTGCTTTTGTGTGCATTAGTTTCACTACCTTTTTACTTTTGTAAAATGTTTGTGGGTATCATTGATGTAAACCCTCACGAGACTACAACTCGTCCACTAGGGACACCTAGGGGTTTAAAGGCTTGTTGCATATGCTAAATGCAACCGTGATCCTTACGAAAGTGGCTTAGTTAAATTTTATTATGTTATTTTATTTTATGTTTTGCTCGAGGACTAGCAAAATGTTAGGTTTGGGGGTGTGATGAGTGGTGAATCTATCACTATTTCTCACTCATTTAACCTAATATTTTGTATAGTTTCTTGGGTTTTGTGAATATTTTGATGTGTTTTGTGTTATTTTGTAGATAAATAAAGTTTCGGGACATTCTGGAGGTGAATTGGAGCAAAACAGGAAAAACTGGACAAAAAGGGCAAAATCGTCATTTCAGCGTCGCGACGCTGAAGCCTTGCGCGTCGCGACGCCCAGCATGCGCCGGATTTGCTAATATACGCCGTGGACACGTGGACCAATCAGAAAATTTGCTAACATGCGTCGCCTGCTAAAATGCGCCGAACATGCTATCTTGCGCCGTGCCACGTGTCGCCATCTCAACGGACTTGCTAATGTGCGCCGGTGCCACGTGTCGCGATCTAACGGTGCCGACAATCGCCCTCCACACGTCAGCGTGATGTCACCAATGACGTCATGAACAGTGCCATGTCATCGGATAAGAATCTGAGTCGGTGAATCAGCGCGTGACACGTGTCACTGTAGCTGGTGTCGCGACTCTGAACTGTTCCAGCGTCGCGACGCTGGACCCCTATCCGCGCCTATAAATAGAGCTCGAAATTTCAGATTTCATTGTACCTTCCTCTCCCATTTCTTTGATGTAAATAGGGAGTTATTCTCTCTCTAAGTTTCGTTTTAATTATTAGTTTTTAGTTTTGTAATAATTTTAATTACGTTTTGTAATAATAGTAATTTACTTTCTTTACTTTTTACAGTTTTTACTATTCACATGAGGAGGTAACTTCCTCAGTTAGGGTGAAAGGTAATTCTTTTACTATTGCTATTTAGATTAATCTCCCTTAAAAATAATATATTCACTATTTAAAACCTGACTAATAAAGGATACCGCTATATTGGTCGGTTGGTAATTTAATTTTAATCTGGTTTAAACCTGACTAATCAAGGATACCGCTAGATTGGTCGGTTGGTAATTTAATTTTGGTTCCGCCTTTATGGCTGGTTTATTTTGGTTCCGCCTTAATGGCTGGTTGGACTTAATTTGACTTAATCAGGATACCGCCAGATTGGTCGGTTGGTAATATTATCACAAGTTTATATATTATTTTATGGGAGATATGTAAATTAGTAGTAGTAAAAGTAATTCATTTTACCTTAGCATTTATTTTATTGTAATTTACCTTTCAGTATTTACTTTACCGCAATTACTTTTCAGCATTTTATGTCTTTTATTTTACCAGCTCTAGCTATCTGTCGTAACTAAATTAGTATCTAGGGTTGTGATGTATTTCAATATCATCGGTTTATAAGGGTTAGATTATAATTTGGGTAATATAAAGATTTATTTATTGAGTCTTAATCTTAATGCTCTTTAATTAACTGGCCATTAATTAAATTGACTAGGTAAACTTAAAATGAACTAGACATAGGGATTTTAAGTTTAAGACCTTAGACTCAATAACCCACGATCTTCCTTGAGGATAGATAACCCTTTAATAGATTTCCTTACAGGATAGGAATATACCTATCGGGAGGGGGTAGCCATAATTGGAACTTAATCTTAATGAATCTAGGTAATTTGGTTGACATAGACATATGGTTCAATTGGATTATACTAGGTATTTGTAATTGACCATCGGAAGAGGCTTTTACATAATTTAGTGTTCCAGGTTATAAATCAATATATTACCCAACTATAAGATTACCACTTCATCTTTAAAATGATATTAAAAGAAATCACAACCCTAGATAGTTTTTAATATTGAATTTTCTTAAAATCTACTTTCGAACAATTTTATTTACTTGTCTTTAAATTTAGAATCGTCGTCATTTCAAATCAATTAAACAACCTGTTAGATACTGGTGATCATTTGACCTCATAAAATTAATAGTTTAATATTAAGTCCTCGTTGGATCGATACTTTTTATACTACTTGAACGATACGTGCGCTTGCGTTATACGTGTGTGTTTACGCCGGTCAAGTTGACATGTCATTTTAAGTTTTAGAACAATTGGCATCATGTGATTTTGGGGTTATAGAACAATTGTCATCATGTGACTATAAATTCACGGGGATCTAAATATAAATTTAAAATTTTTTCTATAAATACCTGAAAGTTTCAAACAATTACAAAAGGGCATAATTTCCCGAATACTCACACACAACCCATCATCTCAAAATGGAGTTTTGGAGAACCCGCGTCGCGCCGGCGGCCTTCCAGCCATCGCCGATTGGGGCGACGGTCCAGAGTAGTGCTTCGGCTAGGCATGGCAGGAACACCGGACTCGGCCCGGGTCCGCATGGACCCGGACGACCCGAGTCCGATTAGACCCGAATCCGCAAAAAAAAAAAATTACGGATCCGGGTCTTTAATATGAAGACCCGCATTTAATCGGGTTCGGATGCAGGTCCGGGTGGTTCCGGACCCGGGTACCCAGAATCCGGTTAAATAAAAAACAAAAAAAAAACAAAAAACAAAAAAAACAAATTAAATTCAAAATTAATCAAAATTTTGAAGTTCAAACTTAAGTATTTTTATGTGTTTTGTAATTTCTAATTCAAACTTATCACATTTCTAATATGTATTCAAACTTGTTGTGATATTATTAATACATAGTATTGAATAGTGGAGCCTAAAAAAAGAAGAAGAAAAAAATAGTGGAGGAGTTACGGATCCCGGACCCGAGTATACCCGGGCATATTTTGGGTATACCCGCGTCTGGACCCGAATGTGTTTTCCCGGGTCCACATCCGGACCCGGGTCGCTTGAAGAGCGTGCAGATCCGGATCCGTACGGACCCGGGTCCGGATTTTACCATCCCTAGCTTCGGCCACCTCTCCATCTCATGGTGGCCGGTGGCAGCCCTAGGATGCCAGCCATATCGTTCTGTGCACGGTTGCACATAAAACGAGGAAGAAAGCGGTGGTGAATAGTGATCCATGAATGAACAGTATCTTCGATCAAACTTTCATCGATTCCAGCGTGTTTCGTGGGATCGTTTGGAGTTCATATATGCCATCGAAATCTCGGTAAGACCTCATGGTAAAAACTCGCTAATTTCAAATTTATCGTTTAATGTTCAAATATATCCAGTAGCTTCCTATAGTAGCATAATGATATAAAGTGAATTGTTTGAGCATGAGTATATTGAATATGTGTATTTGATAGAATCCGAGTGAAAACGGAATGAATTGGATCGATCCGATAGATTATGTAAGTTTCCGGTAAACGTGGGTTTTGTGTGTATTGATGTGTTTTATGAGATTTTTTTTTTGAAATCGTTGGAAACCCCACCACCAAACCACCCTTCTAGGCTTAAGCGGAGCTTGTAAAACCCATGGCTGTCTCAGGCTCTTACAAGAAACGCACTCATTGGATTCGAACCCGGGACCTCAAGGTGAGATCATGAGCCCTACACCATCAAATCACGCCCCTTGGGGACAAAATTTGAAGGTGTAGCATAGTTACCACTAGGCTATTACCAGTATATTATTTAAAAAGTGATTTAATATAATTTTTTCTGCACTAATCTTTTGTGAGGATAATTCAGTGGCAAAAAAATTAACAAATTTATCCTAGCGCTATGTTATGAGATATATATGATGATACGATAATGTTTAGATAATCCGGGAAGGTTCAGAGGGTTCATGACCATTCCGTAGCGTTTGCGGTAACGTTTTTGGAAGATTTTCCAAAAATACGTAAATGAAAGATTTAAGTTAACTGGTGGCTTGGATTAGTTTGTAATGATATTTTAAGATTATTGAAACTGAAATCATTGAGATCTGGCTTGATCTGATTGTCCCAAAAAGATCCAGAATTTTATCTTAGTTAAGTCGAGAATTCTGTAAGTTTCGATTCTGACAGCATTTCACCATTTGTTTTGGCAGACTTGACTATAACATGGAGTGCTCGCGAAGCCAGGTAAGTAATCCATGCGATGAGTACTTGAATGTTGATTCATGTTTAAATATATATGTATAAATGGTTGAAGTGTTTAGGACAAAATGAGGATAGTAAAAGATGGTTTTGAGAACGGAGTTCAAGGTTATGTATAGTTAAGTTAATCGACAACCATATGTATGGATTTTTACTATGGATATGATATGAAATGACATGATGTGAAATGAATGAGTTCGGTTTCAGATTATGGGCAAAAAGGATAGTATGAAATTCGTATTATGTTTTTCATTTTTGACACTGTATTTGATTGATGTAAAGAACATGTGTTATGTTCCTTATTTCTGATGATGCATGTGATTAACTCTATAGAATTCGTGTTCGAATTTCTGTTTCTATTGTGGGATGAATTTGAAACAGTTTGAGCAAGTTCTTATGAATGAAAGTGAATTGAAATGATAAGTTTGATTTGATTCTGGTATGAAATGTTTAATTCGATCTACTTTACTTTGAAATAGCATGGTTGGTATTGATGTATAAAATACGTAATTTTTGAAAATGTGTAAAGTGAGATGACTTTCGAATACGGATAAGGTTTTCATGTACGTGCGTTTGGTTTCAAATGCTTAGACATAAGGATGATGAAATTTTAACGCCAGAATTTTTATAAGGATAGGAGAATGTAATATCCCGATTTTTTCAGAATAGTTCTGAAAGGTTTTCGAATTATAGTTTAGAATTGAAACTGGATGATATTCAAAAATTAGAGTTTAGGTGTTGGAAAATAGGTCAGAATATTTTAAAGTGAAGCTTCGTCGCGTTGGAAAACGCGATTCTAGATTATATTGTTATACACGGAAAGTTTGTCATTTCGGCTATAAAAATAGCAAATGAACTCCGATTGAGCTGATTTTTGAACCATTAGACACTTTTTTCGAGACAAATAATTTTCATGTTGAAATTTTTTGAAATTTGCATCATAAGGACTTCAAAATGAGAATTTTCGTGAAAGCCCCATGGTATAGGCCCGACTGTAATTTCGCAGGGTTTTAAACGTAAATTTCAAAAACTTTTCTATAAATATCATGAAGTTTCTAACAATTGCGAAAAGGGCATAATTTTCCAAATACTCACACATGACCTATATCCCAAAATGACGTTTTGGAGAACCTTGGTTGCGCCAGCGGCCTGTCGGCAGGTAGGAGTGGCAATGGGTCGGGCCAGGTCCGAGCTTTGATAAGCCCGGCCCGAGCCCGAGATTTTTTTTTAAGCCTGGGCGCGGAAAAAGCCTGGCTCGTCTCAGGCTCAGGCTCAGGCCGGAATTTAACCTGCCCGATTTTTAATAATATATATATAATTTATTATATAAATATTTATTTATTTTTGAAATTATATATATAAGAATTTTTTAAATCCGGGCTTATTGTGTTGGGCACGAGCCGGGCCTCATATTCCAGGGCTAGGCCAGATCGGACCGTGTCCGAACTTTTTTGTCATGCTTACCAGCTGGTGCTATGGTCCATAGGGGCGCGCTACCAGCCCTCCATCTCGTGGTGGACGGCGGCAGCCCTATGACGCCGGTGAACTGCAAAGAAGAGAGAGAATCGTGGGAATGATAGGTTTCTCGATCTCGGCTCATCGCTTCATTTTACGGCCCGAGCCACCCGCCAAATCGAAGCTCTCAGAGAGTACTACAAGTTAGTGGTTGTAGGCATTGCATTTTCGCATGTGAAACCCGATGATGAGTCTCATTTGGAGGCACTACCTTTTGAGTCATGAAAGCCGCGGGAAACGGATATCGGAAGGGGGAATTCAGAATAAACAAGCTCACTGTCTTCGTTGGTGCTGCGTTCGTTACTTCGTTCGAACGGAAAACAGATTGCGGGCGTTCGTGCTGCGTTCGAGGAAGCGTTCGAACGGTATCGGTAATTCTGGTTTTGCTGCTAGCCTCACACCCAGCCCATTTAGCTCCCCAAAGCCCATAAAATACATCCCAAATTAAATAAATAAATATTAATTTAAATATTAAACATTAAATAAAATATTTAAACCATTTACCAATTAAATAAAATATTTACCTAAACTAAAAAGAAGATATGCCTAATTAAAATCAATCTTAACCAATTAAAGCCAATCATATATTTGACTTCCTAATCTAATAAGATATTTACCAATATAAAATATTTGTATTCCTAAACCAACACAAATTAAATATTACAACTTCCTAATTTAAAATATCTTGTCCCCCCTCAATCTTGTGTATGCCTTTCTCACCTCTCCTAATTTGGAAGCAAGATCCCTTCCCTTGTCAACCCTAGCCATTCTCTATATAAACAACCCCTAACCAAGGCCATTCCTCTCGTTCACACAACACAATTCACACCCAAGCTCTCTCAAAATCTCTCTAGACTCTCTCTACACACCCAAAACAGACAAAAAGAGAAAACACTTCCTACACACACAAAAAGAGAACAAAAGAACCTCAACCATCTCCTCCATAGCCGAATCTACCACAACTAACCACCCTCACATCACCGAAACTACAAGCACCAAAACAACCCCTAATCACCACCGAAAACCAGCCCCTCTAAACCTCCATACATCACCGAAAATCACACAAACACAGCAGTCCAAATCCTTAAAAAAAAACAGTAACTTAGAAAACTACATAGATAATCTTAAAAATAATCACTTTTAATTGCACTAAGAACCCACACAACTTGGAATAGTTCTTTGAAAACATTGAAACAGGTAGCCCGTGCAGTGAGCAGCAAAACAGGAGCCGAATAGGAGCAGAACGGAGTTCGAATCGTAAGCAAAGCAGCGGAACAGTGAGCTAGGACGTTGAACCAGCGGACCAGAAAAAGTTGCGGAGCTTTTACCCCCCTTTCGATCTTCGTGGAACGTGAGTCCGAGAGACGGCTTAAAAGGTTAGACCTGAGGGTATCTTTCACACTTATTCTCATTTTACTTTCTGGTCATTTATTTTGATTATATTTTCTGTATTTGTGGTACCTATTGTGTGTATGATGTATGTTGTGGGTATTGGATGAATGAGAGATGTGTCAACTCTCGCGGTATATCGGATGGAAACCCGGACATAAATTTCATAGCCGATTCCGAATGGACGGTAATATGATCTGTACTCGGGCCACAATTCCACGTACCGCTTGGGTAAAGGCACCATCTTTCTTTTTGTTATGTTGCTCTTGTTCATTTAGTTTGCTTACTTGAATTCAATATGTCGTTAGTTATGCATGATTCAACCAAGCGCATGGGCTTAGTGAGTTAGTCCAAAGGTCCTCCATTTAGGAGACAAAGAGCCGGAAAAGGCCACATTCGTGACACTACTTCGCCGCGCCGGTTGATGTATGTTCGGTTGGACGCGAGATACGTTCAATCGGGCATACTTAGTTTGATATTGTTATCTTTATTTTCGTATGTATAAGTCAATCGAGCGCATGGGCTTAGTAAGTGTGTTGTGAGATCCCCTATGGGGAGGGGCTGAAAGCCCTTTACCACGATGCTTTGCCGCGCCGGTTGATGTGTGTTCGGATTGGATGTAAGGTGTGTTCAATCGGGCATACTTGGTTGATATGATTGGTTCTATTCTTGTATGTGTGATGTGACGCGCATGGGCTTAGCATGTTGGTCTAAAGGTCCTCTCTTTGAGAGATCAAGAGCCCCAAAAGGTCACCTTTACGGCAGTGCTTCGCCGCGCCCTTTTATTTTCTGTTTATATATTGCATCCTATTTCATGCATCAGGTCCGTGTCCGTTCGAACGCGTTCACGAACGCAACTCGAACGCGCATGTGTTTTTTGCCTTATATGTGTCAGGTCTCGTATCCGTTCGAACGCGTTTACGAACGCTACTCGAACGTGAGTATTCTGTCTCATTTCCGTTCGAACGCGTTTACGAACGCTACTCGAACGTGAGCATTCTGTTTCATTTCCGTTCGAACGCGTTTACGAACGCTACTCGAACGTGAGCATTCTGTTTCATTTCCGTTCGAACGCGTTTACGAACGCTACTCGAACGTGAACATTCTGTTTCATTTCGTTCGAACGCGTTTACGAACGCTAACACGAACGTGCACACACTGAACTGAGTCTGTCTTTTATATTCATGCATAATTGCCTATTGGTTGATCTTTCTTATGCAAATGTGTCACAATTCGTATGCTTATGTCATGATAACATTTGAGTATTATTTCTTGCGGTATATCGGATGGAAACCCAGACGTAAATTCCGTAGCCGATTCCGATGGACGGTAGTGCGGTCTGTACTTGGGCTACAATTCCACGTACCGCTTGGGAAAGTGCCCATATGTGTGCTTGTAGGGTCAATATGTGTGCTTGTGTTTTCCCGAATGTGATATGTAATTTTGTATGTTCATTGCTATCTTGAGATATATTAAGCATGCAATTTTGAATATGAGATATATGTGAAATACATGTATATTAGGTGCATATTTTATTTTATAAATGTGAATTTAGAAGCATGATACCCTTAGAAATAAGTGTTACTTCAGCTTGTTTAAATTATTATATAAATCCTTTCATTACAAGTGACATGAGTAAGGGACCATTCCGAACCCAACGGTTTGAGGTCTTCCCTTGCGAGGGTGTGAGTGCGGCCTTAAATCTTTGTCCCGGTCTACACCGGGTGGCGACTCCATGTTATGTAATCCTTCCCAACTAGGCCGCGAGCCTAGGAACGGCGTCGCTCAGTTTCTGTGTCCCACAGTGGTGATAGTTTTCCCATTCCGTGCATGGTTTCACATAAAACGAGGAAGAAAGTGATGGTGAATAGTGATCCACGAATGAACAATATCTTCAATCGAAATTTTTCCGATTCCAATGCGTTCGTGAGATCGTTTGGGGTCCTTATTTGTTAGAGTTGGTGCTTGGAATTCCAATCTGAATTGTACATTTTATTATTTATTAATAAAATAACTACATTTTCATTCCATACCTTATTAATGATATTGTCATTATGCGTATTAGATTGATGTATAGATATGCTAAGAATGACATCGACATTAGAATAGTCTTATAGTAATACTGGACACTAGGTGTGTCTGACATTGAGATAAGTATTACTATTGTAAATTATTCTTAAAGTATATATATTTATATTCGTTGGTTTAGAAATACGGTCGAATTCCTATAACCTAGAAGACTAGCACATGTCGTATATTAGAATTAGAGTTCCAATGGTTTAACCCGATGTACCATGAGTTTTAGAAACTCGTATAGACATGTGGGTATTGGTTGGACCGAATACTGAATGACTCACATGTGATTCCTAATAGTTGGAAATACACACTACCGTCAATAGGAATCTCCTCGAGTCGAGTAGCATATGTAATCCTTTGACTATAGGATAACATTGATTTTACGTGAGATCGTCCACACTTCTATGCCATGTATGTAAGAAACCTTTCATGGTCTGACCTCCAGATGTTCATTGGGTGTGGACTGATGTACTCAGTAATCAAATGCGAAGCAAGATAGGATCTCTCGGCTCGTATGTGTACCATAAGGGGTTTAGGTATCCATGTGAGTAAAGTCACAATTCTTAAAACTTTGTCCAAAGTCGATCACCTAGGGTGGATCGCATCGGTTATGAAGAATCATAGACATGTCGACATGAGATGTGCGCCTCGGTAACTTGACGGTGTATTCTATATTTCCTAAGCACAACTCGGATAGTCTACGACAGAGGAATTGTTAAACAAATGTGATGACCTCCACTTGTATAGTTCAGAAAGGTCGTTCGTGTACTTCGAGAATTCGGAGGTGGCCGAATTGCGTACATATTAGCTAGGCTTATATGACAACCGTGTCTGAACTTAGAGGGTCCCAATATGAAGTGTATTCGTTGAGTACTTGGGTAGCCGATTAATTTTGATAAAAGATAATATTCGATATTATAATTATCAACTAAGATAATCAAGTGTTATTGGATAACATTTATTATTTACTTTAACCTAATTGGATTAATTCAATAATTACACAATAGCTTAATTGTAAAATCATAATTATCTCTACCATTTGAGGATACTATTGTAATTGTAAGTGTGTAATAATAAGTGATTTTGGCTTGATTTAATTGGATTAAATCAAAGTTGCAAACATTTAACTAATCCATTTCCTAATTCTTGTCTTGATTTAATTGGATTAAATCAAAGTGGTAGACAATGGAGATTAGTCACACCTAATTATACATATTTGGACAAATTAGATTAAGCCCACCTAAAAGTTGATTACAACTTTTCTTAATTAAAAATTGCCTAAGTTTTGCTATAACTAGCAAGCTTTAGGAAGATTTTAATTAAGCAAAGCAAAAGCTTGAGAAAACTAAATACAAGCAAGAATTAGAGAAATTAGCCTTAGAGATGTGTTTAGAAAAGCTTTGTAAGATCTCTACAACATTTCAATTAGGAGAAATCAAGATTGGATCTTGGGGTGAAGCTTGCTAGCATTGGAATCAAGATTGGATCTTGGAGTCAAGCTTGCTAATTCTTGGAAGTTCTCCAAACATTTCAACAAGGATAAGTATATTAGATCTTTGAATCAACCTTGCTAGGTAAGTTTGATATTCTCCAAAAGCTATATTTTTCATTAGTGAGTTTTTCATTAGTGAGACATATAATGATGGATTATTTATTAGATACATAATGTTGAAATTAGGCTAATTAATTGTGTTAGGATCATTTGGAAGTATAAACACAATATACTTGTAATTGAGTCAAAATATTTATGTTAGACATAGACATAAAGTTAGATTTTGGAACTCTAGATAATAACTTAGAGTTAAGGCTACCATTCTAGAATCATTTGACCACCTTTAGGTGACCTAGAATTGTTCACAAGTCACTTCATTGTAGGATTCTAATTTGGTTTGTGTTTTGGATTCAAAATTTACGCAAGTGTGTATTTAGAATAAATTTATGTATTTGTAAGAATATTTGATATTTTGAAAAACTTGATTTTTGTTCTATAACATGTGTTGATATTGGTTTTGATGTTAAAATTAATTTTTGGTGTTTTGAAAATATTTAAGGAATGTTAGAAGCAATTAGAGTTAAAAACTCTATTGCTTTCAGCTATCTGTTTCCAGAAAGCTAAAGGGCTGAAGGAACGAGCATTTGAAAATAAAAATATGTGCTCACTCAGTGCGCGCGTGCACTGTAGCGCGAACTGCGCATGTGTCACGCAATAAAATTTGTTTTCACTTGTTCTTAAGTTTCCGGATTCCGATTCAGTCCTGATTTTTTCCTATACACTCGTAATAGAATATAATATTTCATTAAATTATTTAAAATTACACTCATGCTTGATATCCCCGGGTTTGACCCACTTTCACTGTATGGGGCACTGATCTGAACCTGAGGGTCCCACAACCGTCTCAACACTATATGCCCTCGAAATATCGGTAAGACCTCTCGGTAAAAACTCGATAATTTCAAGTTTATTGTTTAATGTTTAGATGTATCCAATAGCTTTGTAGAGTAATGTAATGATATAAAGTGAATTATTTGAGCATGAGTATGTTGAATATGTGTATTTGGTAGAATTCGAGTGAAAACAGAACGAATTGGATCAATCCGATAGATTATGTAAGTTTTCGATAAAAATGGGTTTTACGTGTATTGATGTATTTTTTATTACAATGATAAATATGAGATATTTATGATGATACGATAATGTTTAGATAATAAGGGAAGTTTCGGGGGGTTTAGGACCATTCCGTAGCGTTTGTAGAAACTTTTTCGGAAGATTTTCCAAAAACGCGTAAACGGAGGATTTAAGTTATCTAATGGCTTGGATTAGTTTATAATGATGTTTTAAGATTATTGAAACTGAAATCATTGAGATCGGGCTTGATCTGGTTGTCTCAGAAAGATCCGGAATTTTTTCTTAGTTAAGTCGAGAATTCCGTAAGTCTCGATTCTGATGGCATTTCACCATTTGTTTTGGCAGACTTGACTATGACCTGGAGTGCTCGCGAAGCCAGGTAAGTAATCCATGAGATGAGTACTTGAATGTCGATTCATGTTTATATATATATATAAATGGATGAAGTGTTTATGACAAAATGAGGATAGTAAGAGATGGTTTTGAGAATGAAGTTCAAGGTTATGTATAGTTAAGTTAATCGACCACCACATGTATGGATTTTGCTATTGATACGATATGAAATGAGATATGTTATGAGCTTAATGTTATGTGTATGTATGGATGTATGTAAATGTATGAACCTGTAATGGTATATATGCATGTATGTAAATGGATATGTATATATATAAGTATATGAACACGTATTTGTATATGTATATGATGATAAGATATGTATAAGTTGAATATATAGAATCAGTAAATGGAAGAAGTCATGATTCCTGAATTTGTATTAGCATATGTATGTGTACGCTATTTGAATAAGTTGTTATTGTCTCATACATGCGATTTATGTGTATGAAGGTTGGGTTGGTTAAGTGTGATAAGAAATTGGTATAAGATAAGTTCTTCCTGAACGAATATGTTTAATTGATAAGTTTCTGTATCAAATATTTCCAAATAGAAATCTTGAAACTGAGTATGTTTGATTGATAAGTGAAAAGTATAAATATTGTTAAAGATATAGCATTTGAATTAGTAGTAACTTGTATATTCATATGTATGTATAAGAGTATTTAGATGATGACTTGGAGTGTTTGTCATGTATGTGCTTGTGTATGAGAAATCGTGTGATGAGTTTGCGTTATGTGATATGTGTGTATATGTGTATATTTAATTGGTTGATAATCTCGTGGGGTAATAGCCGAGATGGTTAGAGATCCGTTCGGACGACATTACTTGTGTAAGCCAACGTATATGTATGTGTTGTTTGGGTTATGTGTTATTAATGTATTGACTATTATGTATGCTTCGCTGTCGGTTGTACGATGACTGTATGTATGTTTGAGTGTATGTGAGTGTATGATAGATATATGAATCGTGTATGTTTACATGGAATGAATGAATGACTTGAAAACTGGTGTGAGTATAAGATGTTGTAAAGTGTGTTTGCTAAGTTTTTTTTATACGTATGTATATGTGTAAGAGACTGATTATGTTTGCAAGCTTCTGGTATTAGACATGTCTCCAAGTAAGAATTCTGAAATTGTATTTGCATGAATATAAGAGAAGTGAGCTATGATATTTGTGAATGCATATGAATCACGAATGTTAAGTTATCGTAAGGCTATCAGAATTGAAGGAAGTTTGCATCAAATTGGATAAGTTTGTTTCAAATTGAAGAAAGTTTATTTGACTTATCGATTTGATGATATTTCAAAAATGCTTATTCGTAATAAAGTATAAAAATTATGACTTCATGTTTCATATGATTGAAATGGATTCAACGTTAAATGACGTACTCTATGATATACGAGTTTTGCTTTGTATGCTTTGGATGTTTGGGTATTAGATTGGCACTTATGTAGATAGGTAAATATGAGTATTTGTCACGTGTAAAGAATAAAGGATACAAATAAAGTTGATAATTCTGAACTCGTAATAACTTGGTAATTCTGAAAAGATTTTGACATGCTTGACTTGTATGTTTATTTGTAGTACGAGCGTTGTTACTTACTGAGTTTTATAACTCACATCAAGCCAGTTTGCTAGTTTTGCAGGTTGGCTTCCAGACTGGTCAACCACTTCAGCTTTGGAAGCCATGCTCGAGACGCGGATCACCCAAGTTGCAGTCACCCTCACAAGTGTCCCGGGAAAAGACTTAGAGGTTTAGGATATATGGTTATTATGTTATTTGTAGTGCTGAGCACGCTATTTTGTATTGTTAAGTAAAAGTTTTGATTGTATGTGATGTTGTGGGCACAGAGCCCTTAAGTGTTGATTGATGTTGTGGGCACAGAGCCCTTAAATGTTGATTAATGTTGTGGGCACGGAGCACTTAAGTATTGATTTTGATCTTGATGTGTTTATAGTGGACCTGAGGTCCTTTTGTATGTTTGATGTATTCTTCAGGTTTCGTTTGATGCTAAATTGTGATTCAGTTTGTCCAGTTTTAACATACATCATGTCCGATTTTCTGTAAATTTGGAGGTTTATGGAGATGGATTAATTATGTCTCATGCCAGTAGCATCATGTCTCTGACGAGATATTACATATAGTGAGACATCCTTACTTTTTTATACATTTATTCCTCACACGTGCCAAGTCCTCATTGCACCTCAAAATTATCCCCCCAAAATACAACTATTTAATTGGTAAGGGATGACCTAGAGATTCCATGAAGGCCCACTTTCCCTACGACAAGTAATAGATCGTTAAGTACAACAAACATTTCATGAAAATGTCATGTATAAACAATTCGACAATTAGGGTAATAAATCAAATCATTTTCCAAGTACAAATGTTAATGGTAGAGAGATTCCATACGGTATATGAACAAATTAACAAGAAATGCTTGGTTAAATGTCACATCACTTGCATTAAGTTGTGAAGAAAAAAAATTACGATATTACCTGCAAAATTAAGTATCATTATTCTCCTCTTTCTCATTTTAAGGTTCCATTTTCCTTTTCGCAGTGAAATTTTTGGTTGGTCAAAAAGAGGAACTTAACGGAAGGACGCAAGGGGAATCTGAGACGTTACGGCAGATTCACGGGCCGTTAATTTACTGTGGGCCATGTGAGATTGGGACACACGGGACGGGGGTGTGGAGAGAGCAAGGGGTGCCGTGCTTTACGTTTGTAAACGGAAGGTAAGCGGACCCCACGTCTCACGTGGGACTGTGACTTACTGGCCACGTAAGCGACAAAAAAAGGCTGCTTATAAAATCTCCTCTAATCTCCTCTCCGCCAATCGTAAACATTCTCCCACGTGGGAATTTGGACCCCACAACACATGACATCATGGAATCAATTTATAACCTTTTTTAAAATAATTAATTAATCAATCAATCAATAATTTTAACCTACTACTCATCTAATTCCCAGTCACTATATATATTCTACTTATTTTTGGCTTTCATGATCTGGCTCATTCTTCTTTCTTCACTATCCCCTTTTCCTTTTCTCGTCTCTTCTTCTATTTGTTAATTTGATCATCATGGGTGACTCTTCTGCTTCATATATTCATTTGGTAAGTTGGTGACACAAATATATTCGAGACTGTTATGTGGGTTTTGTTTTCGCGGCAATTTCATTTTTATTGGGATTTAAGTTGATTTTTTATTTTTATTTTTTAAATTTTCTTTGTGATTGATGATTTGATTTGTTGTGATGGTTGATGCAGGTGCATCATCTAATCGAAGAGTGTCTAGTATTCAACATGAGCAAAGAGGAGTGCATGGAAGCTCTTTCCAAACATGCCAATATCAAACCAGTCATCACATCAACAGGTACACAGACAGAACTTGTTGTCTATCAAATCCTCTCATACATACATACATACATACATACATTCATATGCAACCACGTGTGTGAAATTAAATATGTATGTATTTGTTATATTTACAGTATGGAATGAATTGGAGAAAGAGAACAAGGAGTTCTTCGACGCCTACACAAGAAAATTAGCAAAAAGAGCAACAGTTATGGAAACCAAAGAGAGAATCGAAAAGATACTTGCAAAAACTACCATTAGGAACACCAATGAGTAAACATTAACATGCCAGATCATCAATAATTAGTACAGCTTTTAGGTATCTAATAATCATAGGACCCGTCCCACTTTTTCAGCCTTAGCTTAAGTCTTAGGCGAGAGAAAGACGACGCCGTATAAAGTTGGAGTAGTAGCAATTTAAAAAAGGAATCCCAGCAGCAGCAGCAGTTGAGTTGGGAAGCGTGACGGGATGTGGGTACAAGGTTTTGCATGAAGTCATGGCACGTTGCTTAAACGTGGCACATCCCTCTTTGTTTACATTATCTACTTGTCTTTTCTTCTTTGTAAATTTTCATATAATAATTAATATGCATGCCCTACCCCCCAATGCTTTTGTTTATTCATGTTTGTTTGTTTTCTCCTAGCTCATCTTTCTTTCTTCTTATCTTCATCTGGTAAAAATACTAATAATTATTGTTAGTTCCATTTTTATTGGCAATGTCCGTAACAAAATAAGTTCAATTGAGTTGTAATGAGTCTTGAAGATCTCGGAGCAATTGGACAAGTATTTGGCAACGTGAGATAGAGATTTCAGAGCGATGTTTACTCTTTTGCATATTTCAGAAGATTTAGAGCTCAATTGACATGAGGTCAGTTGCATTGGAAAGTAGACTCGAAGAAGATCGCGTACATATAAAGAACTCATGATTTGGCCAAGAGACGATAAAGTTACAACTTACAAGCGTTTTAAGTTGCCCCTGAAAACCAGTCTGCGTTCCGCGTTCGTTTTGCGTTTGTAAATTCGTTCGAACGTTTTCGAGGCGAGAAACTTTGCGTTTGAGTTCGTTTGAAGTGCGTTTGAACGTCCCTGCGTAAGTAGGTTTTCTTAGACACGTTTTTAAGCCAAAATATGACTAGGAAACCCTTTTCCTTTGCCCTACCTATATAAACAAACATTGAACCACCTTCCCCAATGGTTGAAACACAAATCCTTTGAGCCAAAATCCTTAAAAGCTTTCAACCTTATTTGATTCCACCATTGAAGACTTTTTATCTTCTTGTCTTCTTCATTAATGGTGAGATTCCATCTTTGATAACCTTCAACACAACTTAACCCAAATTCCCTAAACCTTTAGAGTTCTTTAGGAGGAAGTTTGGTAGTCGGAGTTCCGGCGTCATTAGTGATATAATCTCCTCAGAGACTTCATAGGTTCTGAAGAAAACCGTGGGTCGCGGGCTTGAGGAGTTGCCTTGAGTTCTTGCAGTATTGATGTACTTGAGTCGGTGGAGTTGTCACCATAGGTCTTGACCATCGCTGTAAGTTTTTCTCTATATAGTGGATTCGGGTGGTAGCCTATACCCGGAGTGGTTTTTTACTCGGAAAAGTTTTCCACTTCGTCACCAAAATCATTGTGTTGAATTTTGTGTAGTTTGATTTATTTTGCTGCTTTAATTCCTGCTATTGTTTTAATATTGTTTATAATTCCGCATAGGGTCAGAACTTTTGTTAAATTTGAATTTTCAATTATAATTAGTAATTGATTGTGATTAATGAAGTGAGAGTGAGGTTTCATTTCGGGACCATTTTTGAAGTGTTATCAATTGTGACATTCCCAAAGCTTTCATGTTGTTTGTTTGCTATATATTGATCCAACTTTAATTTAGATGCTTATGTAATTAAGTTTCGGTGACTATGAGCTCGGGTCTGTTTAGTAAAAAAAATCGATAGATATATAAAAATTAGCACAAAAACCACGAAAAGATAAATAAAATATTTATCTTTTAATTAAATATTATTTATGTTTTAGTGATTTTGTATTAATTTTATATTATTTTGTGTGGACATATCATTGTTCTTGTTTAATAGATATATTGTCTGTCACAAAGGTCATAAATTAAATAGAGATTGTTGATTAGATTAACTCTAATGGCTGGCCCTTGGATTTCTAATCACAGCTCCTAAACCCGCTTGCCGTTTATCTCTACTAACAGCTGCATCTGTATTTATCTTCAGCCAGCCAATAGGGGGAGCTTTCCAGTTTCTTTTTGCCAACATCCTCCAGCTCATTCATCGTACTTTTGGGAGCCTTCACCCTTTTGTAAGCTTCCAACATAGCTTCTGCCTTAGCAGATCTAATGGTTCCTCTTTATGTAAAAAAATACAGAGGTTCATTGCGTGCCAAAAAGCCCAATAAATAGCCTTATTATCACCTCCATTTCCATATTACTGTAATCGCTTTCCAACTTCTGCAGAGCAATTAAAGGATCTAAAATGACAACAGATTTAATTGCTTCAGCAAAGGGGGATGAGCGGGAATGGCTATCATCCTTTCAATCTATCTCCTTTATCTCCTTTTAATGGTTATGATTTAGTTAAAATAAATCTAATGGCCATTATTTTGCCAACACAAAAGTCAAGCCAACTTTTGGATCAAATTCATTAATGTGTTGTCAAGATTTTGACCCTTAGATTTATCTTGATTAAATCTTAACCTTTAAAAGGAGATAATGATATAAATGTGAAAGGATGATAGCCCAATCCGGGATGAGCTGCCATTTTTTGGTAGCATACTTACAGCTGAGAAGTGGTTTCCATCTGCACTCTACAACGATGACACATAGGCTCTTGTCTTCCACAAGTTGTCAGCTGATGGTGACAAAATCT
The DNA here is from genome assembly GCA_019454045.1 of Zanthoxylum bungeanum. Lineage (NCBI taxonomy): Eukaryota > Viridiplantae > Streptophyta > Magnoliopsida > Sapindales > Rutaceae > Zanthoxylum > Zanthoxylum bungeanum. The sequence continues at coordinate 180,584 of SKCR01045071.1, forward strand.
GGGTGCAGCTCTCCAAAGGAAAATCTTCACCTTGGCAGGAAGGTTAGTAGGCCAAATGAGCTTTCAGTGGTTACTTTGGCCACTTAAGCAATTTGGAGACTCGGTGAATTTTGTCTTCAAAGCCAAATGGTATCCGTTCTTAACTGAGTAAATTCTTTTCTTATCATAATGCCATATAATCTTATCCTCCTTCGATTCCCTTGACAAAGGAATCTTCAAAATCTCTTTGGCATGCTCCTCGAGAAAGAGTTGCTTCACCAGCGCAACATCCCATTGGTTACTTGAATCAATCAATATTGCCACTCTTGCTGATGGAATTACAGGAGGATTCAACAATGGTTTTAGAGTGTCTAATCTTAGAATCCAATTGTCCCTATAGATGTGAACCCTCTCACTATTACCAATTCTCCACCTCACTCCTTTAGCTAATGTTAGTCTTCCTCATAGTATGCTAGCTTCTCCATATACATGAAGGGTAGGAAACTACCTTCGCTCCCATAAAATCTGAATTTTTGAATTATTTTGTTTTTAGGATTCTTGTCACTAGAGACTGATGATCTTTCATCACATGCTACTCCTGTTTTGCCACAAAAGCCTAATTGAAGCTAGTTAGGTCTCTGAATCCAAGTCCTCCTCTAACTTTATATGGCATATTCTTTCCCATTTAGTTCAATGGATGTTTTTCCGTTCTTTCGCTAAGCCCCACCAGAAATTTGCAATTGTTTTTTGAATCTCATCACAAAAACTTCGTGGGAGTTTGAAAACACTTATAGCACATGCAGAAACTACTTGGGCCACTGCCTTTATCAAAACTTCTTTCATACCACAAGAAAAAAACTTGTTGTGCCAATTCGAAACTTTATTCATAACTTTGAGCTTGATTTTATTGAAGAATTAATCTTTTTCTGTTAGATAATGAAAGAAAGTCTTGAATTCACTCTTTATGAATTTAGAATGGTAGAGGCCTTTATATAGGCTACATAGAAAACCAAAATAGAAAAGGAATCCTATAGTAATGAAAAATAATAATGAATATAGGAAATATGCATATAATAGGGAAATATAATAAAATCATGAATCCTAAAGGTACTAGGAATTCTATTTTGGATATTCATTCCATAATATAGATTTCCATAATAATATTCCTTAGCATTCCTTAACACCCCCTCAAACTCAAGCTGGTGACGAAGGAACAAGCTTGAGGTTGTATCTTGAAATCGGAGAGTGAAGTCTTGAAATTGGAACTTTTGAAACTTGGAGGTTGTAAACCTTGAGATAACTGATGAGCTTTAATCTACGAAGCCCGAAGGGGGAGCCGAAGCCTAAGAGGGTGCCGAAGCCTGAGAGCTTTAACCTTTGAAGTCCGAAGGGGGAGCCGAAGCCCAAGAGGATGCCGAAGCCGGAGAGCTTTAACCTACGAAGCCCGAAGGGGGAGTCGAAGCCTAAGAGGGTGCCGAAGCCTGAGAGCTTTAACCTATGAAGCCCGAAGGGGGAGCCGAAACCCAAGAGGATTCCGAAGCCAGAGAGATTTAACCTACAAAGCCTGAAGGGGGAGCCGAAGCCCAAGGAGTGCCGAAGCCGGAGAGCTTTAACCTACGAAGCCCGAAGGGGGAGACGAAGCCCAAGAGGATGCCGAAGTCGGAGAGCTTCAACCTACAAAGCCCGAAGGGGGAGCTGAAGCCCAAGAGGATGCCAAAGCCGAAGAGCTTTAACCTACGAAGCCCGAAGGGGGAGCCGAAGCCCAAGAGAGTGCCGAAGCCGGAGAGAGTCGAAGCCCAAGAGAACCAAAGCCAAAGAGAGAGTGAAATCTCGACAGTGAGCCGAAGCCCGACAGAGAGGGAGTGAAATCCAGACAGATAGCAGAAGCAAAATATTAAAGAGAGTCGAAACCTGAAGCCAGAGCACACTTGTGAAGGGGTGGCGCGTGAGGTTCACGTGCTGATGGTGGCCGTGATCCCCACGCGCTGATGAAAACAAAGAGAGTGAAACTAGAAAAAGGAGAACCTGAGCTCTGATACCATGTTAGATAATGAAAGAAAGTCTTGAATTCACTCTATATGAATTTACAATGGTATGAGCCTTTATATAGGTTACATAGAAAACCAAAATAGAAAAGGAATCCTATAGTAATGAACAATAATAATGAATATGGGAAATATGCATCTACTAGGGAAATATAATAAAATCATGAATCCTAAAGGTACTAGGAATTCTATTTTGGATATTCATTCCATAATATAGATTTCCATAATAATATTCCTTAGCATTCTTTAACATTTTCCTTCCCATCATAAATGACAACCCCAAATGCTTCTCGTTTTTTGAAACAACATTGAGTTTGAAGATATCCTTAATAGCATTTACTTGCTCAGGCCTTATCATATTATTGAAAAACATATAGCTTTTTTTAAAGAATGAATATCTGACCCGAGGCCATCACAACTTCTCAAATATGGTTTTTAGGTTTCTGTACTCCTTCACTATTGCTCTGGACAATATCCTACTCAAGCCCGGCCTTGGACAGTGCCACAAGGGCTGTTGTCCAAGGCCCAAAAAAATAAAAGGGCACCAAAATTGTTCTTTTCACTTTTATCTTTTGGAGTCTTTATGCCTCTCTCTCATCCAGTCATCCTTTGTAGTGCCCAAACAAAGTTTACTTTCTGGTTCCAGCTTTAGGGTTTTCTGATTCTTCACTCATTCAGTAATGTGAAGTTTAATTTCTTCTTTTCAACATGTGTCAATAATATTCTTCTTGGTTATATAAGTGATAATTTCACAATCTAAATTGAAGAAAATATCTTATTAATTGTTTGCAAAGTTTACTATTTCATTAGAGAATCTAATAAAACCCTAAACATACCTTCAGGATGCGTTTTGAAAGTTGCATTAGAGAATCTAATATCTAATATGATAAATTGCTGTTTCGCTTGTTGTTATTGTTGTTCAGTTTATTTTTTATTTATATTTATTTTTTTGTGCGTTTTACTTTTATTCTAGATTTCCAGTTAATTAGTGTTGATAATTTTAATACCAAGTATGATGATTTTATATTATCAAACGGATACAGTCAAGTTACATAATTGATATGAAATTAATTAAATGTTTCTTGAAAGTGAAAATTTACTGGGGGGTTGGTTATGCTTTTTATGCAGTTGGCCAGTTGCAGAAAATGGGAATTGGGAAAATTTTCAGACTTTAGAGTGTTGGTTGTAGAAAATGATATTAATTTCTTGTTATTTTGGCTAAAATTGAATCTTTTATTGCTGGTGAAGTCAATGAGACAAGTATTTTGATTTGCTTGTTCTTGTTAAGTTTGTAAGATACTGTACCTTGAAAATGGGTTATGCCATGGCCGATAGTATATAATATATGTTGGAATGATAATTTTGATCAGAAATTTTTGTTATATCATGTGTAGGTAATTTTTGCAAATAAATTATCGAAGTCATGTCTTTTAGGAACAACTCTCTGGTAATATGAAAAGGAAAAAAAACAAAGGATAATGAAATTGCTGAAAATTTAAGAGGATCTCTTAATAAAATTTTCTCTACAAAGAATGAGTCGGTTGAAAATTTGAGAGAAAATGATGTTGGTGAAGAGTCACAAAATGTTGTTGGGGAGTCTCATGATCATGAAATTGGTGGTTATGATGGTGGTGATTTAGAAGAAAATGGTGGTGATATAGATTTAAATGTTGATGATGATTATATTGGTGTATTGGAAAATATTGAATCTCCCGAACCTACATTCCATTTAAATATTTATAATCCAAGAAATTGGGATGGTCTTAATGCAGAAATGAGAGCCTTACTTGTAGAAAATGGACCAATTCGAGAAACTAATCTCACTTACCCTAAAGACAAACTCTCTAGAAAATTTTCCTCACACTACTATGATTGAAAATTACCAACGGGTGAAATTTATGATAGGAAATGGCTCGTGTACTCAAAAGAGTTGGATAAAATCTTTTGCTTTTGTTGTAAATTATTTAAAACAATTGCCTCAAAAAGTGAGTTAGCAAAAGATGGAATTAGTGATTGGAGACATCTCGGTTTGAAACTTGATCAACATGAAAAGAGTAATAACATCTTACTAATTCGAGAACTTGGGTTGAGTTGAAACGTAGATTGACAAAAAATCAGACAATTGACAAAGAATTTCAAATGCGAATCAAGAAAGAGACAAATCATTGGAAACAAGTGATGCTTAGAATTATTGCTGTTGTGAAATGTTTAGCCATACGTAATATAGCATTTCGTGGAACAAATGAAAGACCTTATGAAGACTCTAATGGCAACTTCTTAGGTTTACTTGAAATGATTGCGGAGTTTGATCCAATAATGCAAGAGCATTTTCGACTCATTGAGAATAAAGAGATTCATCACCACTATTTGAGCCATAAAATTCAAAATGAGTTGATAGCTACTTTAGCTTCAAAAGTCAAAACCGCAATCATTAAAAAAGTAAAAGAAGCCAAATTTTATTCTGTCATTCTTGATTGTACTCCTGATGCAAGTCATGTGGAACAAATGACTTTAATTTTGAGACGTGTTGACTTGTCAAGTAGGTCAATATATATAAGGGAGTATTTCATGGAGTTTTTAAGTGTGGAAATTACATCAGGACAATGACTTTTTAATGAGTTGCAAGATGTCCTAAAGTCTCCTGATCTTGATATTGATAATGTGAGTGGACAAGGTTATGATAATGGATCTAACATGAAAGGGAAACACCAAGGTGTTCAGAAAAGATTGCTAGAGATAAATCCCAGAGCCTTTTACATGCCATGTGGTTCTCATTGTCTTAATTTAGTAGTTTGTGATATGGCAAGTTCATGTGTTAAAGCAAAATCTTTTTTTTGGAGCATGCCAATGCATATATACGGTGTTTTCCAACTCTACAAAGCGTTGGAATATTTTGCTTGAACATATTGATGGGTTAACTTTGAAGTCATTGTCAACTACTCGATGGGAAAGTCACATTGAAAGTGTTAAAGCAATTAAATCTCAAGTAGCCCAGGTTAGAAATGCTTTGTTTACGTTGGTGGAAATTACTGAGAATCCCCAATTGAGTAGGGATGCAGGATGTTTAGCATCATGAGAACTTTCCAGTTTTGATTTTGTATTAAGTTTGGTTATTTGGTATGACATTTTGTTGAAGATTAACATGGTGAGCAAAAAATTACAATCTGAAGACATGCGTCTTGATGTTGCTGTAAAGGCACTGGAAGCACTTGTTATCTTTTTTGAAAACTACAGAGAAACTGGTTTTGCTTCTGCCATGCGTGATGCTAAAGAAATTGCACTTGATTCAGAAATTGAACTTGTTTTTCAAACTAAACGTCATAGACCTAGAAAAAGACATCATGATGAAGTTGATGGTAATGAGAGGGAACAAAAGTCTGTTGAAGAATCATTTAGAACATATTATTTTCTTGTTATATTGGATATTGCTATTTCTCAACTGAAAAACAGATTTGAACAATTAAAGGCTTTTGAGTATATTTTTGACTTCTTGTTTGATGCACCGAAGTTAATTTCATTGGATGATCAACAGTTAAAAGAAAATTGTATGAATCTTGAAGCACATTTGAAACATGAAAATACCATGGATATAGATGGAGCGGACTTATGTTCTGAATTACAGGTGTTGCAAATGATGTTATCTGAAGAAGTATTTCTCTTTAATAACCCTTGGACATCCATGGAAATAGCAAACTTTGTAAAAGAAACCAACATGTGTCCTAATGTTATGATTGCTTATCGTGTACTATTGACTGTACCTGTGACCGTGGCATCTGCAGAAAGAAGTTTTTCAAAATTGAAATTATTAAAATCTTACTTGCGGACCACCATGACTCAATATAGACTATAAGGATTAGCAATCTTATGCATTGAAAATGATGAGATTGAAGACTTGGAGTATGATGATATAATTGATGATTTTGCTTCAAAAAATGCTAGAAGACAATTTCTTAAAGGTTGAAATTTCAAGGAGCTTTGCTAGGAATGGTTGTATATGATTGTATTTTTTGTTGTCGGGGTTTAGGTATTATGTCCCCCCTTTGTATATTTTCTTAAGCAATATAATTTGGGCGTGAGGGCCTAGCCCCCAGCTTCGAATGGGTTCCAGCCCTCGTTAAATATTATTTTTTTAAACATGTTTTCGTAATAAAAAAGGACACATTTTGAACCTTCGCACCGGGCACCTAAAAACTCAGGACCGACCCTGATCCTACTATCATTCGCAAAAACAAGATGTGATATTGTGAGTTCATTGTTGAATCTCATGCCATGGAAATAATTTTTCTATTCTGCTTGCTAAAGAAGTTGAGAAAATCTATGCGTACAAAATAAACAAGTAAGGGGATAAATGACATCCATACCTAAGTCCCCTTTCAGGTTGAATAAGTTCTCTAACTATGCCATTGATGATTATATAAAAATATGAGGTAGTAATACATCTCATAATCAAGTTAATCCAATCATTAGAAAACCCCCAATCTAACAATTGCAATTTACATCCAACTTAAGGGCAACGAAACATTTCTTTTTTCCTCTTGTGTGTCTAATCTTATAAAAAACAAATTATAGCCTATAATTGAATTAATTAGAGAATTCACAAATTAAGCCATAATTGAATTAATTATACAACTAATTAAATTAATCACCTAATTGATTCATGCAAATTCAAATCCCAACTTACTAATTGAGAGTCAATCATCATAAAGCAACTTAAGAAAAATTCTAAGTCACCAAAGAGTGAATCAAGCAATTATAGAATGGAAATTTGGTGCTTTATACTCTAATTAGGCCTAATTACACTAATAAGCCTAATTAATTTACGCATGCCTGTTCAAAGTTCCTATTTTGCTATCAAACACATAAATTCAACACTAGATATGAAGAAAACATATTTTACATAAAAATTATGGACCAAAATAAATAATTTTTCTAAATTAAAAGAAAAAATAAAGATTACTTTAATTTTATATTTCCTCATTTGATTATGCTCCATCTAATTTCCTTCGTACTCTCAATTTTGGTGGATTTTTTTGATAACCCAAGAAACCTAAAATTCAACACTTTGAACTTCTTCAAGTCAAAACTAAAATGAAAACAATTTGTCATTCATTTTACCTCTTGGCCCGAAAATTAGTTATTAATAGGGGAGAGGTATTTTTTTCATTTTGACAATATCCAAAAATAAGCCAAATATCACTATAATATTTGATTATAATTTTTCCATGTATAAAGTTTATCTAACAAGCTTTAAATAAGGAATATTTCAAGAATATTGCATAATAAATAATTATTAAATTAATTAAATTTTAATTAATAAAATAATTATTTATTTGACAAGTATCAAAATTCAAATGGACCTATTGTGTGTCTAATCATGTATCTTATACATATATATATTAGATATAAAATATCTCGGCATGTGTAACTGTAGGAGCGAAGAGGTTTCCCGCTATACCTATGACGTCAGCGACCACTACACTGTTGGGCTCCCAGCCCGTAAAGAATATGGATAGCCCCGCGGGGGAACTAATTGAATAATAACGGAGTCGTCACCCAGTATGAAACACTTGAAATGATTTAAGGCCACACTACAACCCTCGCATGGGTCGACTTTAAATCCGTTTGGGTTCAAAACGATCCTTTACTGATGCCAGTATAATATTTACGCTCAAATGAGCTATTCTCATATCTTATAATGCAAGAGTACCCAAAACAACTTATACAACACACAATAGCACGAACATGTAAAGGAAATATCCATAAGTTATTACAACAATATAAAATGATAATAAAATAAAATACCATATAAATGTTCAGAAATTATTAAAGCAATGATGAAGTACTAATCAAATGGATCAGAATACATATCTTTCCGACCTTATTTCAAAAACCAGGCTAGACAAAAAAAATTTGAGTACTTAATGTCTGGATATTTTTGTCAATGTTCTGCTGGACTTGATATAAGTCCGGCTAGATGTACTTCACGGATCAGAATTACGGAAGCGTGCAAATAACAGATATAGAAACAATAACATACTTAAATCAGAAACTAAAAAGAACATAATCATGCATAATCATAATAGTAACGAGATGATAGATACATAACTATAAAAGTAGAAATATTATGACAGAGACATGCATAAATATCAGTAAGTTAGCATTACATGCATATCATTAATAAAATAACGGATAAATGACAGTGATGGAATAACACTAAAATAACAGGACGTATCAATAGAATAACTTAATAATAGCAGAACACTAAAATGTAGTAATAAATTGAAAAAAGTAGTAAACGCGACCTGATGGACGTCTAGCCGGAGATATTGTGTTAGTATAAAAACTCAAAAAAAATAAGAAAGAGAAAGAGGGTACCCTCAGGTCGTACCTCTAGATATCGTTTGGCTCGAAAACACTTCTGAAGATCAGGATGTTGCTTGGATGCTTGCTGGAAAGGGGGTAGCTCTCAAGGACTTATGTTTTGCTTACTGATTTCTCTTTTTCTCCCTCTGGATTTTTTAGGGTTTTAGCGTATCAATATTTCAGTGTCTAGGAGGTGAAAAGTTGTGTTTCTGGGATTCCATGTAGTCAATTTCCCTTCCAGCATTCATCCTTGCAACTTCCAAGCTTTCAGAGAGTGTCCACATAAGAGACTGATTATCGGGCTATGCGTAAAAATACAATATCTATAATAATGTTACGAATAATCCATATTATTCTTAATCAATTGACCTAATGCTCTATGGGTATACTTTATTAGTGTGACCAACTAGATTTAGATATATATGTCACATAACATATTCTGTGTCCATAATTCGCTCACTCATAAATTATGACGACCACAGATAATCATGCTGAACCATACAAGTCAAATTCTAAGCATATCATATAGTCCATATGTAATAGGTTATCCGAAATGTAACAGAGATATACGTGAAAATGTCAAATCTCTGTAATGTACAATTCATATATGTGTCACGACATATTTATGATCTTACAGTCAATATTTAGAACTCGTTTCCAGAATATACTATGACCTAGAGTTGCACACGGTTCGATTACGGTTGGAAACCTTAACCAAACCGTAAGGTTTTGAACCGTAACTGAATCGTAGAAATACGATTCGGTTGTGGATCAGCCAAGGCTGAAATCGCAACAGCAACCGCAACCTTAAACCAGACTAAACTATACGGTTCGATTCGGTTTAAGGTTGGAACCTAAATTTTTTTATAAAATAAAATAATAAAAATTAAAGATTTACTAAACCTTAAATTGATGCTTGATGGAAAATTAGAAAATTTAAAAGTTATTTATTTATTATTTTGTAAAAAAAAAAAAATTGCACTTAATTAAACTGTCTACATATCCTCTTGGGGTGTAGAGGAATTAAAGCTCACATAATTCTGTTACATTTTATTTTTAATAATTTACCCCATTTATATACTATCCATCCTCATCCGAGGAATGCGGTCCTGTTATTGAGTCTTCGATAGCTGTGTCTGTCTTGTCACATAAATCTTCAAAAGTTTTCGGCTGATTTTCTTGTTGACGATGATATGTCCTATATCAATCGTCAACACACGTTTGAGTTTCTAACATATCTGGTTTCAACCTTGATCTTCTATCATCAATAATATTGTCGCCCATACTAAAAGCCTGCTCAACAGATACGGCTCAAACTGGTGCCGCTTATACCTCCCTTGCAATCACAGACAGAACTGTAAACAATCTTTAATGTTTTTGCCACCATTCAAGGATAAGGCACTACTCATCTACAAAAACACTTTGGGAAAACTCAGAATTTGTTGTTAGATATATATTAATTTCTGAATTAATAGTGGTGGTATTGGTAGACTTAGATTTTTTACTTCATTGCATTAACCAACTTCTACTAGCCGGAAGATTAGATTGTTCAGTTGGTGCATCCATGTCTTGTTTAGTATCATCTATTTGAATATTATATCTATTTACATAATCATTGTATAAATAAATTAAAATTCTCCTAACAATATCAACAATTGAAGAAACAATCACATAACTATAACCTAATAAAGAATAATAATTTTGTAAAATATTTTCCAAAGCTTTTATTTTAAATCTTGAATCCAAAACAAAATCAATAAGATAAAATAATGGGTTTTCTCTGTAATAACTCATCCGTTTTTGTCTCATTGAGGAAACACATTCTGTTATTCTGAAAGCAAGATCATCGAAGTCATCGAAAGTAGGTTCATCAATGTTATCATTATTAGGAACATATAATACCCCTAAAATGTTAAGACTTATAATGAGAAAAATATTTGAAGTGGATAATAAACACCACTTAAAAAATTTATGGCATCATTAAAATTTTTTAAAATAAATAAAATTTTTGAACAAACTTCTCAATGACTGAGATATAAAATTACATCATATTAGTTGTGAGCAATAAAAGAACATAATAAATATTTATATGTAAAATTTTCATCAAGTAAAAAAAATAAGTAGAATTCCAACAAGTTGGAACATCGCAATAAAATTTTTTTGCCCTTACACCATTCTCTTTTTTATTTTAGAATATGACCAAATTAAATTAATTATTTTTTTAATAGGTGCAATATGAGAATTTAAAGATTTTAAACCATCTTATAAACATAAATTCAAAATATGACATGCACATCGAAAATGAAAAAATTTACCTCTCTAATTCAGTTTTACATGCCATGTTCACGTGTTTCTATTCAGTCATGTTTTTCATGATTCTAATGTCATGTTAGTCCTGATAGTTCATGCCATAAGTTTCTAGTTATGTGCACATGATATCCATGTCATTTTAAATCAATCACGTATCATGCATATTGAATTTCAAGTTACGTTTTTCAATTATATGTTCATGTTTATGATTTCAGAAATGATTTTATGAAATTCACATCATGATTTAGAAAATGATTTTTACAAGTATATGAATGAGTTTTCAAACCACCAGTCTAGTACTGTCCCCTCACGTTTAGCATCCCAGGTTTTCTCAGATAGCCTTGGGGCACTGATCACCCACATAGGCTCAGCATGTTCATGTTCACGTTCCATTCCTTACGATGTGTCAAGTCCCGCTAGGTAGGTTATCACGCCCCTATATTACTATACTGGTGTGTGTTTTCATGTTCCCATATCTAGTTTTATGAGATATAAATTTCAGCCACGCTTTTGGATTTCAGATCACGCATATGTTTTTACATTATTTAGCACGTAGTTCAGATTTTGATATATGTGCATGTTTTATAAGTTGCATGTCATGTTTTCAAATTATGTCATATCATGTAGTTCAGTTATGCAGGTCATGTAGCTTTTAGTCATGCATGTCAAACTTAGGTGTTCATGTCCAGCTCAAGAGTTCATGTTCAGTTTATGAAGGATTCAAGACAGGTCATGCAAGTCAAGTCATCTTAGTACATGATCAGGTTATTTCAGCTACCACGCCATGTTGTTCAGATCACTTCTAGATCTTGATCATATTATTTCAATTTAGGTTTAGTTTTTTAATACGTTCTCAGGATTTATCATGCTATGTCAGTTCCCAGTCACGTCATAGCTCCAGTTTTCTTGCCAATTTCTCAGTATTTAATCAGGTTTTTAATTTCCAATTTTTGGTTCACAATTTTATAAATTCAGTTCATTTCAGTTCATTCATGATTTGTATTTTAGTATTCTTTGGCCCTCTGGCATTTACTCACCGGGTCTTTCAAAAGACCTGACCTACCCCACTCTCCAATTTATTTTACAGGTTATAAAATCATGCATGTTGAGGACAAGCTTTAGATGAGACGAGACCCAACATCAGTCATTAAACACCACGATCAACAGAGTCAAGTGCCAAGGCCTAGTAGTTAGGAAATTATCAAGTCAGGCCTTAGAGCCATATGTTTATTTGTTTAAGATATATTTGAGTCATGTATGCAAATAATGATTAGTATTTTATCAAAAGTTTTGTGATCATGTTAGCATGACAACCATGTATGTTAGTAGATCAGTTAATGCATGTCATTGGTTAAGGGTGATGGCTAGGCCGTCTTTTGCCGATCATATGGCCGGACTTTCCAGGGTGTGGCAAGTTGGTATCAGAGCAGAGGTTAAGGGTGTAATGATTGTTGCAGTTCCGTCGACTCCAAGTAAGTCCTCTTACTAATTTACATAGTACTATGATCATTTCATACGATAATTGGAATATCACATGCATGATACATACATGATAACTTCACATGATATAGTTAGAGCATGTTAGGAAAGTTGCATGAATTTCACACAAATTAGGATTTGGGAACGAATCATATTTTAAGGGGGGTGGATGTAACACCCTAGGTTTTAGCATGTACGGTGATTCACATCATGGACATCATGATCATGTAGGTTGTGTATGCGATGTTTATCGCTTGTATATTATGTACACATGTTGACCATGGCAACGGTCCAAGTTCACGGACAATCATCATCATTTAGGTAAATTTTCAGTTCTTGGATCGTCATACCGGTCGACATACCAGTATAATGGTGCCCCTGTATCTAGAACACCATTACTGAAACTGGTGTTATTCATGCCGATTTTCTTACCAGTCTTATACACCAGCACGCCGGTGACACGTCATACATATTGGTTATTAATTAGGTCATATGTGTCAATAACCTTCTTGACTTCCCACGAAGACCGGCATACCGGTCTGGAAAATCGGCATATCGATCTCATCAAGTTTATAAAAATAGACTAGCCCTCCTCATTTTTTGATGATGCCTCTTCACCTAGGGCTCGAAGTTTTGCCATTTTGAGCCCCAAATCTCAAGTTTTTCATGCATTTTAAGCTCCATTGATCTCAAGTAAGTCTCTAATCTTCATTTTCATCATTTATTTAGCATGATTTCATGATTTCTCAAAACCTCTAAATTTATGAGTTTCATTTTTGGGTATAATTATGCACAATTTTCATACTCAGCGTGTTTTATGGTTGTTAGAGGCATGATACATGCATTATTTTAGTTGTAGCCAAGCCAACACGGGCATTGGTGGTTTAAACCTAGGGATTGGGTGGTTAGCAATTAGAGTAATTAGAATGCATGTTATAGAATTAGAAATAACTAGAATCATGTCATGGTAGTTATAGTTTTCGTTACTAGGAAAATCGGAGTTGCTGAGTATGTTGGACAAATTTGGGGTTTTGGTCTCAAGCCGTATTTGGGCGTTTCGAGAAGCCGAATCGGTTACACTGAGATGTTCCATCATCATGTCACGAGCATGTCATGAAAGAAGCATAGCATGTCATATAGCATTAGTAGTATAGTCAAGTTAAGTAGCACGTCAGTAAAACTTTGTGTGTTAAGTAAACATCTTAAGTTATCATGTTAGCCATGTCAACAAGCATACAACATGTACAAGCATTCACCCCATTCACGAGCACGTTCATTATTCTTAGTTCGAGTATGCTAGCGATACTTGGACAAAGGTCATGTTAGATATTTTGCATCAATCCTTCCAGACGTATCCAGACACGCTGGCGATTGACGTTAGTCAATGAGTAGATGCTTCTTTCCCCTCTCTCTTTCAAGCTTTCAATTGCAGACGTTTTTGTTAGATTCTATTTTCACCTTAAATCTTTAATTATTATTCTTAGTTTATGCTTTGTTTTGGCATTCTTAGTTGCACTTTAGCCATTGCCTTCAGTTCATGCTTTCAGATTATGCCTATATTTTATGTTTATGACTAGTGATCTCAGTTCATGTATTCCTTTCATATATTCAATTTATGTGATTTATTTTCATTTTTAGCTTATGTTGTTAGTTCATATTTTCAGTTCATGTATCTAGTTATGTTCCAATGCGTGTTATCGATCATGTACTAGTTCATATTTCAGCTCATGTTATGTGTTTCATGTTTATGATTCAAGTTATAGCATGTTTATGTTCTGGTTAAAAAGTACTGGTTAATTTTTTCGTTCAGACGACACCCATCTCATACCTAATCTAAAATAGGTAATGGGGCCCGTATGAACTTGTATGCATAATCCAGTACATGTCAGTCCATTTTTTCATGTGTGAAATTCCTAACATAGGTTTCAATTTTACATGCCATGTTCATGTGCATCCATTCAGTTGTGTTTTTCATGATTCTCATGTCATGTTAGTCCTGATAGTTCATATCATAGGTTTCTAGTTATGTGCACATGATATCCATGTCATTGTAAATCATTCACGTATCATGCATATTGAGTTTCAAGTTTTATTTTTCAGTGATATGTTCATGTTTATGATTTCGGAAATGATTTTATGGAATTCACATCATGATTTAGAAAATGATTTTTATAAGTATATGAATGAGTGTTCAAACCATCAGTCTAGTACCGTCCTTTCACGTTTAACATCACGGGTTTGTTCAGATAGCATTGGGGCACTAATCACCTTCATAGGCTCAGCATGTTCATATTCACGTTCATATGCCTATGCGGCGCCAGGTCCCACTAGGTAGGTTTATCACACCTTTATATTACTATACTGGTGTGTGTTTTCATGTTCCCCATATTTAGTTTTATGAATATGAGATACAAATTTCAGCCACACTTATAGATTTCAGATCACGCATATGTTTTCAAATATCATATACATGATTTAGCACGTAGTTCAGATTTCGATTTATATGCATGTTTTATAAGTTGCATGTCATATTTTCAGAACATGTCATGTCATGTAGTTCAATTATGCAGGTCATGTATCAAGTTAAGTTATGTAGCTTTCAGTCAGACATGTCAAGCTTAGGTGTTCACGTCCAGTTTAAGAGTTCATGTTCAGTTCATGAAGGATTCATGATAGGTCTTACAAGTCATGTCATATTAGTACATGATCAAGTCATATTAACAATCATCATATGTAGTTAAGTTCACTTCCAAGTATTGATCGTGTTATTTCAGTTAAGGTTTAGTTATGTTTAGTACGCTCTCAGTATTCATCACGCCATGCAGTTCCCAAACATATCATAGCTCCAACTTTCTTGCCAATTTCTCAGCATTCAATCATGTTTTTATTCCCAATTTTTTGTTCACAATTTTATAACTTCAGATCATTCATAATTTGTATTTCAGTATTCTTTGGCCCTCTGGCATTTACTCACCAGGTCTTTCAAAATATCTGACTTACCCCACTCTCTAGTTTATTTTGCAGGTTACAAGATTATGCATGTTGAGGACAAGTTTTGGTAGAGATGAGACCCAGTGACAATTATTAAACACAATGGTCAACAGAGTTAATGTCAGGGCCAGTAGTTGGGAAATTGTCAAGTCAGACCTTAGAGCCATATATTTATGTGTTTAAGATATGTTTGAGTCATGTACGCAAACCATGTTTAGTATCAGTAGTTTTGTGATCACGTTAGCATGACAGCCATGCATGTTAGTATATCAGTTGTTGTATGTCATGGGTTCAGGGTTATTGTAGGACACAAAAATTGGCGACGCTGTTCCAGGCTCGCGGCCCGGTTGGGAGTACGGAGTAGCCCGCGGGGAACTAAACCGGAGAAATAAATGGAGTCACCACCCAGTGTGAACTGGGAAATGATTTAAGGCTGCATTCACCCCTCGCAAGGGAAGACCTCAAACCGT